>ML814048.1:93717-111554 GCA_009831015.1 Picea engelmannii | reverse complement strand
CATATCGAAGGATACGCTTTGCAACCTTCCAATGTAGCTCATGTTGCTCCTGCATGAACCTCGAAACTGCACCAACTGCATAGGAGAGGTCTAGTCTAGAGTGTGTGAGATACAACAATCTCCCCACTATTTTTTTGTACAATGTGTTATCAACCAATGGAGTCTCCCCGCCATCCTCAAGTTTGACTCCTGATAGGTAAGGAGTCGGAGAAAACTTGCAGTCTATCATGTGAAATCTCTTAAGGAGATCTTGTGCATACTTGGCCTAAGACAATTTGATGACTGATGCATCCTAACTGATCTCAAGTCCAAGGAAGAAGTGTAGTGGACCCATGTTCGTCATCAAAAACTTATCATGTAGAATCCTCTTGACTGCAGCAGTTGCTGAAATCAAGCAATCGGTGATCAACAAATCATCAACATACATAACTAAGAGTAGAATGGAATCAGTCATCCTAAGCATGTAGACATTTGGGTTTGATCTACAACGTACAAAGTTCTATGACAATAGGTAGGAGTCCATCGTGGTTTACCATTCCCTCAGAGCCTGCTTGAGGCCATAAAGGAACTTCTTCAGTCGAAAGACCAAAGATGAGTCCTTCATAAATACCTGGGATTTCTCCATATAGATCTCCTCAAAGTGATCACCGTGAATAAATGCATTCTTCACATCCATCTGATGGAATTACCATCCCTTGGATACCACAATGGCAAGTGTCAATCGTATGGAATCCATCTTCGCTACTGGAGAGAAGGTATCATCATAGTCAATACCATGCACCTGTTGAAATCCTTTGGCAACAAGTCTAACTTTGTATCTGCTAATTTTTCCATCCGCTGTGCTCTTAGTCCTGTAGACCCATCTGCATCTGACAAGTTTCCTCCCAGAAGGAAGGGGAACCAGATCCCAAGTCTGGTTCTTGAGGAGGGAGTTGTACTCCTCCTGCATGGCGGATTCCCAAAAGGGATTTCCAGTAGCCTCGCCATAAGACTGTGGATATGAATATTGAACCAAGAAAAGATGCTTGGAGGGAAATGGTTCAGTGGAACTTAGTGCAACATGAGTCTCCTAGAAATCATATTGAGTCCTCCTAATATCGGTTGGATCACCAATGAGATCCTCTACATCCTGAAGAGTAGTTTGTGCCCACTTGGGCCTCTTCTCTAGCTCTACAACTACATCTAGATGCTATGACTTTGCATCTGACTGTACTGAATCTGTATCTGAATCATTTGATTCCTCTAAATCAGAACTCTCATATGAAGAAGAGTCGGCATGTGCATTCTCATCATCTTAGACAAGTGGAAGAATGAAGGTGTCTCCATGCAGCTGCTCAAGTACATGCGAGACACTTTCCTTGAATTGGACACTTCGCTCAATGATGATATGGTCCAAGGAAAGGTCAATAAGTATATATCCCTTCACACGGTCGGGGTATCCAACAAAAATACACTCAGTGCTCTGTGGATCAAGTGCCTTCCTCTTTTCAGAGGGAATATGGTCCCATGCACGTGAACCAAAAATACGAAAGTGGATCACTTCCGGTTTGAGGCTTGTTGGCATAAGGGCAGAACCAGGGTTAAATGCTTAATAGTGCACCAACAAAATATTGACTATCGTCCCTTTCGTAAACACTTGTGAGGCAGGCAAAGTCTCACCCGAGGTAGAAGCAGGGGGGGTTACTGGACACAGGTGTCTGTAACCAGGTTGGGACACAGATCTGTGATAATAACACTTCGTAGAGTTTTCTGTTAATTCTTAGGAAGTGACATACATTATTGTGTTCACCTTATGAACATCGCAAAACATATCTAAGATAGATCTATCACATTAACAACAAATATTATTCACCTAAAACACTTAGCACTTAGCACTATGAATTAGATCTAGCATTTGAACATAAGCAAAGCATTAAGGAAGCATATACATATCCATTACATATCTAATCTAAGAACTAAGAAAAACATAACAGAGATAATCATTGCACAAAGCCAACCACAAGACACCAGATGTACGTGGTTCACCCCAGTGTGGGGCTACATCCACCAACCGCTTCGCCTCTTTATTATTCATCAATCTCTTACATTCAGTTAATCTTGTGCACTAAGCCACAGAGTCGAGCTTCGCACCAAATAGGATATCTATGCACTGAGCACCAGATCCTCCTTCCAAAATCTAGATCAAGGCATAGAGCTACTCTCTATCAAGCACAAAGCCTTAACACATATTCATTCCCTTGCACAAAGCCACTTGGACCACTTGCACTTATCTCCAAAGACCACTACTTCTACCATACATTCTTCTTTTATTTATACTTTTACAAACCCTTACAATAGGGCCAAACATGGGAAAACCCCATGGGCCGACATCCCATAACCCATTACAAAAACCCTAAAGAACCCCTTACTGGGTCCACATAGCCCGCAAAATAAGTGAGATCCGCGATCTCAATTACGCATGGGTTATTTTTCCTTGACCAATGTGTCGAAGTCCAAAAGTGGGCCAACTCTAACCAAGGTTTCCTCAAAACTTGGTCGAGGGCCAACAAGCCCCCAACACTCATATGTGCCTCATCCCGAGTCACTCAAGTGTGGACAATGCTGCTTCGAAGGCCTCAATCTCAACTCGAGTTGCCTCGACTTTCTGCTTCACCTGAGCCTCCTGCTCAGCGATCTCCTAGATTGTCTTCTCTGTAACAGTCCCTTCCAGACATTGTTCTATTGTTGCAACCACTTGATCCAATTGCGAGCCATGTCCATCAATCTCTTCGAACACCTTGCAAGCTTCATCCTGCATAGGTTGTAGCTTCTGCGTCACTTCCATTACCCTACCCTGGAGGGCATTGATCTGTTTTTGTACTGTGTGTTTCTCCTGGGATCTTTTCATTCTTTCTACCACAGTGACCAGCTTCATCTGCACCTGCACGGAAAATTCCTATTGTTGTGCCTCCTGTAAATGCGCTTCCAGCTTCCTTAGCTCCAGATCCTCAACGAGGTGTTTGTATGTTTGTGCACTTCTATCACTCAGTTGTGTGAATTCTAAGGTGAGGGTTCTTATCCTTATTAGTGTTCTCTTATTAGTCTCCTCCCTCTGGTCACGCACCTCCTGCAGGGTGCTCGGTACTATTTGGGCCTTCAAGTTTGTTATCTTGGTTTGAAGTTGTTGGAGGGTCTCAACGAGCTTCACTACTTGAGCCTCGAATGAATCTTTCTCCTCCTGTGTCAAGCCTGGCATAGAGTGACATGATTTACTCACTACTTCTTTGACCATGGCCCTCTCTGTGAGCAACTTCTCCTTTTCTCTCTGTAGCTGGGATTTTTCCTCCTAGAGCTTCGCCTGAAGATCTGCTTTCTCACTTTCCTGGGATGTGTTGCTCTTAATTGTGCTAATACTTCATCTTTTTCTCTTTTCAAGGCTTTTGTAGCCTTCTCCTTCTCTTCATGGACTCTCTAAATTCGAGCTTCTGTTGCATATTCCAGTCTTCTCAATTGGGTTGGTTCATCTCCCAATTCTGCAGTCAGTGATGGGGAAGGCACGGTAGGTGCTCCGCGGACCAAACGAGCAACTTGGTGTACTTCCTTCAATTCCCTCTCTATCCTTCCATATAGCTCCTCTTGCTTCTCTCCATATCTCTGCAATATTTCCTCGAAAGCATCCTCCATAGATCCACAGACCAAACTAATGTCATCCTTAGTGAGCGTGGCCTCTAACTGGGGCTTATTAGCGCGCATCTTCTTCCTTGTTGAAGGTTTCTTTGGAGAAACCTTCCTCTTATGCGGTGTGACTATTCTAGTAGGGGGATCTTCAGGTGGTGTATCTTTTCCTCCTCCTTTCTCTTCTCCTTCATCCCCTCCTCCTTGTCCTTTTTCTTCATATTCTCCTCCTCATCCGAGCGAGCCAAACCCATTATCTTCAGAGGCGTTGTCATCCTCATCGCTCTCTATATCCTGGACTTCCTCCTGCCTTTTATTTTTCTTCGTCCCACTGGACTCTCCGACATGCTCAACTCAGGTAACTATGGGGCTTCCCATGGTGTCAGTGTCAGAGAGTTATGCATCAATGATAGGTACAAGAAATTCCTCTGACCACTCCTTTGTAATTTTCTCCATGTCTTCATCTGTTAGCTTGTAGTATGACTATAACTCTTCCTGGTTCTTTTCTAGGTGCGTAGTGATGTCGATGAAATGCATATCATCACATAACTTTTTTATTGGTCTATACTAGTGTAGGGTGTGTGGTGTCATGAGCGAAAATGATTCAATCGCAACCTTTAATTGTCGATAGTATGCATGAAACACAACATTGGACTGCCACTAATTCATTATGTCATTGGTATACAACAGGGTTTAAAATTGAGAGGCCAACGGATCCGAGGGTTCGATATCCGGGAAGGTGGCTCCTTTAGGCATTTTCCAAGTGACAAATGTGATCAAAATGATCAGCCAACTGTAATGGAATTCATATCCCAAATCCTAGGCTTCGCGGCAATCCTTCTCCAGCTCATTGACGAGGTAGTTCACCCAATTCATCTACATTCCCTCCACACATTTTCCTGCGAGGTCCACCACGAACCCAGTGACCTATGTGGGGAATTCCTTCCTTACGAGCTTGCTAGCTATGATTTGGAAAGCAAGGTGCACTGCTCCATCCTGTATAGAGGCTACCTTTTAACCTCGCTTTCCTTTTTCGACTTCTTTGTAAGCTTCCTTGATGTGCTATTACAAGGAACGGTCTGAAGCCTTCCCTGGATAAAACTGTTGAGGGTCATTTCCCTTCACACTCAAGCCTATGATGTGGTGGATCAGTGTCATATCCACAGTAATCCTTTGTTCGAGCCATAGGTATCCGCCATCATATCACGACTGGAGGAATTTAACGCAAGAGTTAACCTCCTGGTGGTAGCCAAAATGTGGGATCTTCATCACATTCATCACGGTGGACTGTACGAATTCCTTAATCCATGGATATGAGATGAAGCAAGGCTTCTTTCCAGTTGTCTTCGTGAGATAGCGATGGGTGGCCAATATGGCGTAGTTCTTTCGGACTCCCAAGTTGAAGTCATTTTTTTTCAGTAGTGGGATTTATCCTAACTAACTCCCGACTACACGTATTCCTTTCGGAATGTACGCGGTGAACATGGTGTACTCATAATCTCAGGGGATGTTGTCATGATTAACAACGCCAGCCAAAGGTGGGATATACTCGGGTAGGATCGATGGGATCTGCTTCGCATTAGCCAGATCACCGCGGTGATTACTTCGTTGTTCAGTTCTGGGGTTGACACGACCAGAACAACGTCCACTCGAAGGGGAAGCCTACAGTCCCCTAGTTGGCAATGCCTGGACACCTTCATATATCAGTATTTCCTCCATTATCTTCTTAAGGACCTCCTCAATAGAATTCTCTAACTCACTAGGTTCGCCCAACATTCTAGTTTTTAAACAGACAGATCAGGGTAGACAAATGGATAGGCAGGGTAGACAAGCAGACGGCGAGGTCTAGTTTCAGATGACACAGCTCGACACTTGGAAAATTCTCTATTTATCTCAGTCAATCACAAGTAGAAAAAATTGGTTCCAGCGCAACGACCGACGAGTTAAATAAGAGGGTCATCGTAACGGATCTTCCAACGGCTAGGTAATGCCTTCATTAATGTAAATATGTGTGTTATGGTGCAGTCTCAACATCCAAAAGTGGTCCATCATCCCGTAAATGTGTTTTCTAACCATTATGGAGCATCTTTCTAACGATCGAGGTGCCTCCAACGATCATATAACTTCGTCGGGGCGAATTCCCATTCTGCACGGTCCTGTTGTTCCAGCGAGGTTCAAATCCTACAAACCTGCCTCCTACGAGCTTCCATTCTGCGAAGTCTTCGATCTGGTCTCTGTAGCTTCTTGTATATTTTACAACTTAGCTTTATTTTTATTGTGTTTCCTTTCCTTCTTCCCTATGATCTGTGTTTCTCTAACTATTTTTGGAATCCTCTTTCCATTCTTATTCTTATTTTCTCCTAGCGCAGTGGCTTCGCACTGTTGAGGCGACCTCAAAGGGTCTAAAGTTAATATCCCTTTTCTTAACACATCCTGAGTGGACATACTTCTTTATTGAATAGACAGGTCCTTCGATCTTTCTTTCATTATTCCAACCTTGGTAGCTAATTCTCTGACTATTTGTCCCTCCTGTGTTGTTACTTTGTTTTGGTTCTTTGACTTATCCTCTTGTTCTTCTATTAGTCGGTATATTTTCGTAGCTATGAAATCCCTTAGTTCTTGTTTTTAATTTTTTGTATCTTCTTCCTCTGCTTTCCTTATGATCTGATCCTTCTCAATCCAAGTCTTACCTAACAAAAGTGGGAAAGGGGTTTTATCCCCAATAAACTTAATGACTTCAAATTCTTCCTCAGTCGATGTTCCATGAACAATAATAGGTACATTAGTAACTCTTCCACATAGGGTTATCATATTTCCCTTAAACAATTCTATCCTTCCCAACGAAGGAATCATAGTAGGTTTTCCCAAAATTTTCCAAGTTTCTTTTGTCATAATATTCTCTTGTGTTTCTTCATAGAAGACACAGTCTATGTCGAAGTCTTCTATTCTCACACTTATGCGTTGTTTTAATTTTAGGATTTCTGGTAAAATTACATCTTTGTGAACATCTATAATTTCTTTCAACTGTACTAATGTAGTCTGAACTTCCTCTTATTCTTTCTCTCTATGACTATCTAACATTCCCTTAGTCTCTTTACTTCCTTCATAGTTTTTTTGTCTCATGTTCATCCTTTCAACTTTAGCAATCATCTTTGGACAATCCTCAACCTCATTACCAACAATCTTACAACAAAGACAAATAGGACTTGCGCTAAGGCATTCCTTAGCAAGATGTCCCGGTCTTCTGCAGTTATAACACAATGTCAATCCTGTTTTTCTTTTAAATGTTCCCCGACTTCTTATGTACTGCGCACTAGGATCATAGTGTTGGACCTGCAATCTTCAAAAATTCTTTCTAGGTTCCTCCATCCATTTATTAGTCCAAAAACTCTTTCTATTCATAGGAATAACAAATATTTCTTCATTTCCATTAAATTTACTCAAATCAACTCTTTCTTTAAACTGTGCCCTAGCCTTCAGACTAGGACAAAATCTATTAAACATACTTAGGTTCATACTTTAAAAAAAAAAAATCACTTATCTTACTCTTGTCAAATCACAAAGCTTTACCTCTTTCTTCAGATCGAATTTATTTCTTAGCATAAAGCTTCGCAAGTCAAGTAGAGTATTGCGCACTTCAACAGCAAATATATGCACAGAGCTTCTCTTTTTCTTTACTTCAGTTCCCAGCAATCACATTTTTAGGTCCCGGCAATGGAACCATTTGTTGGCACAGGGGAAGACCCAGGGTTCAACGCTTAACAACACACCAACAAAACCCTGACTACCGACCCTTTCGGAAACACCTGCAAGGCAGACAAAGTCTCACCCGAGGTAGAAGCAGGGGGGGTTACAGAACGCATGTGTCTGTAACGAAGTTGGGACACAGATCTGTGATAATAACACTTCGCAGGGTATTTTGTTAATGCTTAGGAAGTGACATACATTAGTTTGTTCACCTTATGAACATCGAAGAACATATCTAAGATAGATCTAGCGCAGTAACAACAAAGATTATTCACCTAAAACACTTAGCACTTAGCACTGTGAATCATATCTAGCATTTGAACATAAGAAAAGAATTAAGGTAGCATATACATATCCATTACATATCTAATCTGAGCACCAAGCAAAACATAATCGAGATAATCATTGCACAAAGACAACCATAAGACACAATATGTACGTGGTTCACCCCAGTGTGGGGATACGTCCACCAATTTCTTTGCCTCTTTATTATTCGTCAATCTCTTACATTCATTTACTCATGGGCACTAAGCCATAGATTCGAGCTTCGCACTAGACAAGAGATCTATGCACTGATTACCAAATCCTCCTTCCAAAAACTAGATCAAGGCACATAGCCACTCTCTATCAAGCACAAAGCCTTAACACATATTCATTCTCTTGCACAAAGCCACTTGGACCACTTGCACTTAGATCCAAAGACCACTACATCTACCATACATTCTTATTTTATTTATACTCTTACAAACCCTTTCAATAGGGCCAAACATGGGAAAACCCCATGGGTCGACATCCCATAACCCATTACAAAAACGCTAGAGAACCCCTTACTGGGTCCACATAGCCCACAAAATAAGTGTGATCCGTGATCTCAACTCCTCCTAGGCGCTCCTTCCTCAACCAATGTGTCGAAGTCCAAAATTGGGCCAACTCTGACCAAGGTTTCCTCAAAACTTGGTCAAGAGCCAACAAGGTCCATCTAATCCTCCCAGGGGGTCTTATCCTTGACAGTTCTACGGGGAGATTTGTTTTGGATGTGTGTTGCACAATTAAGTTCTTCGGCCCATAGTCTCTGTGGTAGTGACTTTTCATGCAACATGCAAGATGCCATCTCCTTTAGAGATCTGTTTTTCTGCTCGGCAACTCCATTTTGTTGTGAAGTATAGGGAGCTATGTGCTGCAAATGAATCCCTGCCTCATGGAAAAGATCATGGATCTCATGATTGACATACTCTCCCCCGTTATCAGTTTCAGAGGACTTTTATCTTCTTTCTAGACTGTCTCTCAACCAGGGCTTTGAAATCTTTGAGGTGTTGAAAGACCTCAGATTTTTTCCTAAGAAAGAAAATCCATGTAAAACGTGAGAAATCGTCAACAAAAATGAGAACAAACCTCGCTTTGTTGATAGATGGATGCGGAAAAGGACACATAAGGTCACTATGGATCATATCTAAAGGTGTGGAAGCTCTCTAAGACTTTCCTTTGTCGAATGTCTCTTGAGGGTGTTTTCCGAGAACACATCCCTCACATACTCCCTTGGAAAAATGGATGTCTGGTAGAACATCAACCAATATTTGCTTGCTAATTTGTTGCATGTATTTGAAATTCAAATGTCCAAACCTTGTGTGCCATATCCTACTACTTTCATTAGCATGCGTAAGTAGTAAAGCATAATCATGTTCAATGAAATTAGAAAATGTATACAATCTAAACTGATGATTTACCTCACCAGTAGCAACCCTGTAGTTGATTTGTATGTCATAGATGTCCATGGAATTTATTGTGAATATGAATTTATTTTTAGTGCCAGAATTCATCATCTGATACACAGAGAGAAGGTTGACAGAAATTTTGGGAACATGCAGCACATTTTCAAAGCTTTTGTTGGTGAGTTCAATCCTTCCTTTGTCGATGACTTTGACTGAAGATTTGTCCCCCATAATAATAGGAGGACCTTTATATGCATCCAATGAAGAATAGACTAATTTTGAGGCAGTCATGTGATGTGATTCTCCTGAATCTATGATCCAAGCATCGGGAGAGGAGTTGATGGCAATCAAGGCATGGCTAGAATTTCCTTTCTTGGGATTCTGAACTTCTGGCTTCTTCTTCTTGGAACCCTCGGGGATGTGATCTCCAAGGTTGTTTTGCTGAATTATTTGAGACATTAGATATTTTTTTTTTTGCTTGCATGTATATTCTTGATGGAATCCTTTGTGACAGTTTGTGCATTTCTCCCATTTTCTTCCCTTTCCCCCTTTGGGTCCGAGAGGCATTGGTGAAGGGTTTTGTGTACCCTTCCTTCGTCGAATGTGCATGAGATTTAATTTTTTCTTTATATTTATATTTATGATATTGATGTCTTCCATCTTGCACAGTAAGTGCATTCACCTTTGGGCCTTTGATTTTTCCCATGTTGATGAGCTTGGTTTGCTCTTGTGTCAGGGATTTGATAAAGTCCTCAAGAGAAGGCATCTTCTAGGTGGCTCTGGAGGAGAATATGAATGAATAGAATGTGGACATGAACACATAGAGTTCAGAACCAAGTTTGGAGAGAGTGGTGAGAACCATTTGTTTCTCCTCCTTACATTTATCAACCCCGCAAGCTTTGAGTTGTGATAGTAAATCCTTGAATTTTGTAAAGAAATCTTGGATATTGTCGAAGATTTTTGGATCCAATGTGAGAAATTCCACCTCTATCATGTGTCCCCTCACCTCATCATATTTGCAAAATATCCCTTCCAAGGTGTTCCAGGCTTCATTGGGAGTCTTACAGGAAGATATGTGAAAAAGGAGATCGGGAGAAATAAGACTGCAAATTGTTTTGAATGCTTCATCCATTTGATTCTATGTCTATATTCAAGGTTAACCTGTACAATCCTCTAGTTCAGAGATGTATGACTATTTTCTCCTTCCATGCAAAGTAGTTGTAATGTGTAAGAATGAATTCTTTTTGGAAATCCATCTTTCCGATGTCTTCAATCTTTTGTACCTGCAAAAAAATTTGGTGTAGATTTTTCTTAGCAGTCTGTCAGCTCTGAAACCATGTAAATGTGTTGAACCTACACAGAATAGATATAGCTAGAAAATACTACACGCATTTGCAGAGAGAAATTGAGAAAGAAGAAGGAGAGAAAGAATAGAAGAATTCTCATTAACCATAATGAATAATGAATAATTTACACATGATATACTTTGTATAATTAAATGAATGTGCACTGGAGGAGAAACAATGCACCATGGTGGTGTTCTAGAGTGATCTAGACACACACCAACAGTTATGGGAGTGAACTTCCACCTAGTCTAGTCTCTCAGGCAGTTACAAGAGTGAACTGCCACCTAGTTGAGTTAACTAGTCAACCAGTATTCAGTTGACTGACGTAACAGAGTGTAGTGAGGATTAGATCAAGGAATCAAGGGTAATGCGTCAGTCTGGTGAATATCCCAAGGAAAGTGTGCATTATCATGGTGATGATCCCAATATTTTATGGTGATAAAACCAATGCAGCATCTAGACTCAACTCAACTAGTCAAACTGAAGTGTTAACTGAAGAGAAAATTCTCTCATAAAAAATAGGAGATTGGATAAATGAATAATAAACAAGGAAAAACATTAGGAAAAAAAAATCCTAGGTGTGTGTGAAGTAACTCCAACAAAACTTTATGTGGTTTCCTTGGCCTCACAAGTTACTACAAGAAGATTGTCCAAAACTATGGTAAAATTGTTGCTCCTCTCACCACTATGCTAAAAGGGAATTCCTTCAGTTGGAATGAGGAAGTTGAAAAGGATCTTTGGAGTTTAAAATATGCTATGTGTACCACACCAGCCCTTTCCCTACCTAACTTCAAGAATACTTTTGTTTTGGAATGTGATTCCTTAGGAAAAGGAATTGGGAATGTGTTAATGCAAGAGGGACGCTTGCTCACCTTCTCCAGTAAGCAATTATGTGAAACAAACTTTGGTAAATTGACCTATGATAAGGAAATGTTGGTTAATATCAATTCAATTGATATGTAGTGCCCTTACTTAATGGGGCATCATTTCAAAATTAAAATATACCATCAAAGCTTGAAATATTTTCTGGAATAGAGGTTTTCCTCCACATAGCAGCAAAATTGGGTCACCAAAATGTTAGGTTGTGACTATGATATTATCTACAAGAAGGGAAAGGGAAATGTGGTGGTTGATGCTCTGTCTATAAATTATGATGAGGAAGGTTCCATATTTTCCTTTCCTTTCCTAGTGCTTGATTTTCCATGGGTGGTACATCAAGAATTTTTAGAGGATGCCAATATCATGCACATGATCCACCAACTACAGGTCGTCCCACAGGCACACCTGGGTTACAATTGGAAAGATAATGAGTTCCACTATAAAGTCCATATTGTTTTGGTTCAGGATTCCTCATTTAAAATAAAAGTGTTATCTGATTCACTCAGGTACGGACAACGTTGTTTCGAAGGCCTCAAGCTCAACTAGAGTTGCCTCGATATTCTGCTTCGCCTGAGCCTCCTGCTTAGCAAGCTCCTAGATTGTTTGCTCTGTAATAGGCCCTTCTAGGTATTGTTCTATTGTTACAACCACTTGATCCAATTGCGAGCCCTGTCCATCAATCTCTTTGAACACCTTGCAAGCTTCATCCTGCACAGGTTGTAGCTTCTGTGTCACTTCCATTACCCTACCTTGGAGGGAATTAATTTGTTTTTGTATTGTGCACTGCTCCTAGGATATTTTAATTCTTTCTACCATAGTGAGAAGATTCATCTGTGCCTACATAGAAAAATCCTCTTGTTGTGCCTCTTGTAAATGCGCTTCCATCTTCCTTAGCTCCAGATCCTCAATGAGGCGTTTGTATGTTTGTGCGCTTCTATCACTCAGTTGCTTGCATTCTAAGGTGAGGGTTCTTATCCTTATTAGTGTGCTCTTAGCAGTCTCCTCCCTCTGGTCACTCACATCCTGTGGGGTGTTCAGTACTATTTGGGCCTTCAAGTCTGTTATCCTGGTTTGAAGTTGTTGAAGGGTCTCAACGAGCTTCACTACTTGAGCCTCGACCGAATCTTTCTCATCCTGGGCCAAGCCTGGCATAGAGTGACATTCTTTACTCACTACTTATTTGACCATGGCCCGCTCTCCGAGAAACTTCTCTTTTTCTCTCTATAGATAGGATTTTTCCTCCTGGAGCTTCATCTAAAGATATTCTTTCTCACTTTCCTGGGATGATACCTTGTCCTACACTGCTCTTAATTGTGCTAAGACTTCATCTTTTTCTCTTTTCAAGGATTTTGTAGCCTTATCCTTCTCTTCCTAGACTCTCTGAAGTTGAGCTTCTGTTGCATCTACCAGTCTTCTCAATTGGGCTGGTTCATCTCCCAGTTCTGTAGTCTGTGATGGGGAAGGCACAGTAGGTACTCCGCGGACCAAACAAACAGCTTGGTGTACTTCCTTTAGTTATCTCTCTATCCTTCCATATAGCTCCTCCTGCTTCTCTCCATATCTCTACAATATGTCCTCGGAAGCATCCTCCATAGCTCCACGGACCAAACTAATGTCATCCTCAGTGAACATGGCCTCTAACTAGGGATTATTAGCGCACGTATTTTTCGTTGTTGAAGGTTTATTCAGAGAAACCTTCCTCTTATGCAGTGTGATTGTTCCAGTAGTGGGGTCTTCAGGTGATGTAGCTTTGCCTCCTCCTTTCTCTTCTCCTTCATCCCCTTATCCTTGTCCTTCTACTTCATCTTCTCCTCCTCCTCCGAGTGATCCAGACCTGTTATCTTCATAAGCGTTGTCCTCCTCATCGCTCTATATATCCTATAATTCCTCCTGCTTTTTCTTCTTCTTCATCCCACTGGACAATCCAACATGCTCAACTCAGGTGACTATGGGGCTTCCTATGGTTTCAGTGTCGGAGAGTTCTGCATCAGTGACAAGTAAAAGAAATTCCTTTGGCAGCTCCTTTGTAATCTGCTCCATGTCTTCATTTGTTAGCTTGTAGTATGACTATAACTATTCCTGGTTCTCGTCTCGACGCACAGTGATGTAGATGAAATTTGGATCAGCACATAACTTTGTTATTGGTATGTACTAATGCAAGGTACGTGGTGTCATGCATGGAAATGATTCAATGGAAACCTTTAATTGTTGATAGTATGCATGAAACACAGCGTTGGACTACCATTAATTCGTCATGTCATTGGTATACAACACGGTTTTAAACCGAGAGGCCAAGGACTCCGAGGGTTCGATATCTTGGAAGGTAGCTCCTTCGGGCATTTTCCAAGCGACAAATGCGATCAAAATGATCAGTCAGTTGTAATGGAATTCATATCCCAAATCCTGGGCTTCGCGACAATCCTTCTCCAGCTCATTGATGAGGTAGTTCACCCATTTCATCTGCATTCCCTCCACACATTTTCCTATGAGGTCCACCATGAACCCAGTGACCTATGTAGGGTGGTTCTTCCTTACAAGTTTTCCAGCTATGAGTTGGAAAGCGAGGCGCACTACTCCATCCTGTATAGAGGCTACCTTTTAACCTCGCTTTCTTTTTTTGACTTCTCTGTAAGCTTCCTTGATGTGTTATGCCAAGGAACAGTCTGAAGCCTTCCCTAGATAAAACTGCTAAGGGTCATCTCCCTTCACACTCAAGCATGTGATCCAGTGGATCAGTGTCGGATCCACAATAATACTTCGGTCGATCCACATGTATCTTCCATCATACCACAACAGGATGAGTTTAATGCAAGAGTTAACCTCCTGCTAGCGGCCAAAATGTGGGATCTTCGTCACAGTCAGCACGGTGGACTGTGCCAATTCCTTAATCCATGGCTGTGAGATGAGGTGAGGATTCTTTCCAGTTGTCTTCGTGAGATAGTGGTGGGGCACCAACATTGTGTAGTTCTTTCGGTCTCCCAAGTTGAAGTCGTTGTTCTTCAGTAGCGGGATCTATCCTAACTGACTCCTGACTACATGTATTCCTTTCGGAATGTACGCGGTGAACATGGTGTACTCATAATCTCGGGGGATGTTGTCACGATTAACAGCACCATCCAAAGGTGGGATATACTCGGGTAGGATCGAAGGGATCTGCTTCACATTAGCCAGATCGTCGCGGTGCTTACTCTGTTGTTCAATTATGGGGTTGAGACGACCAGAATGATGTCTAGTCGAAGGGGAAGCATGCAGTCCCCTAGTTAACAACGCCTAGACACCTTCAGATATCATTATGTCGGCCATTATATTCTTAAGGACCTCCTCTATAGACTTCTCTAATTCACTAGGTTTGCCCGACATTCTATTTTTTAAACAGACAAATCAGGGTAGACAAATGGACAGCGAGGTCTAGTTTCAGATGACACAGCTCGACACTTGGACAATTCTCTGTTTATCTCAGCCAATCACAGGTAGCAAAAATTGGTCCCGACGAGTTAAATAAGAAGGTCATCGTAACAGATCTTCCAATGGCCAGGTAATGCCTTCTTCAATGTAAATATGTCTGTTATGGCACTGTCTCAACATTCAAAATTGGTCCATCAGCCCGTAAATCTGTTTTCTAACCATTCTAGAGCATCGTTCTAACGGTCGGGGTGCCTCCAATGATCATATAACTTCTCCAGGGAGAAGTCCCATTCTGCGTGGTCCTGTTGTTCTAGCGAGGTTCAAATCCTGTGAACCTGCCTCCTGCGAGGTTCCATTCTGTGAAGTCTTTGATCTGGTCTTTGTAGCTTCTTGTAGATTTTCCAACTTAGTTTTATTTTTATTGTGCTTCCTTTCCTTCTTCCCTATGATCTGTGTTTCTCTAACTATTTTTGGAATCCTCTTTCCATTCTTATTCTTATTTTCTCCTAGCGCAGTGGCTTTGCACTTTTGAGGTGACCTCAAAGGGTCTAAAGTTAATATCCCTTATTAACAAATCCTGAGTGGACATACTTCTTTATTGAATACACAATTCCTTCAAGCATTCTTTCATTCTTCCAGCCTTGGTAGCTAATTCTTTGACTGTATGTCCCTCCTGTGTTGTTACTTTGTTCTGTTTCTTCGACTTATCCTCTCGTTCTTCTATTAGTCGGTCTATTTTCGTAGCTATTAAATCCCTTAGTTCTTCTTTTTTCTTTTATGTAGCTTCTTCCTCTCATTTCTTTCTGATCTGATCCTTCTCAATCCAAGTCTTACCTAACAAAAGTGGGAAAGGGGAGTTATCCCCAATAAACTTATTGACTCTAAATTATTCCTCAGTCGATCTTCCATGAACAATAATAGATACATTAGTAAATATTCCACATAGGGTTATCATCTTTCCTTTAAACAATCCTATCCTTCCCAACGAAGGAATCACAGTAGGTTTTCCCAAAATTTTCCAAGTTTTTTCTGTCATAATATTTTCTTGTGTTTCTTCATCCAAGACACAGTCTATGTCGAAGTCTTCTATTCTTGCACTTATGCGTTGTTTTAATTTCATAATTTCTGGTAAAATGACATATTTGTGAACATCTATCATTTCTTTCAAATGTACTAATGTAGTCTGAACTTCCTCTTATTCTTTCTCTTTATGACTATCTAACATGTCCTTAGTCTCTTGACTTCCTTCATAGTTTTCTTGTCTCATGTTCATCCTTTCAACTTTAGCAATCATCTTTGGGCAATCCTCAACCTCATTACCAACAATCTTACAACAAAGACAAATAGGACCTGCACCAGGGCATTCCTTAGCAAGATGTCTCAGTCTTCTACAGTTATAACACAATGTCAATCCTCTTTTTATTTTAAATGTTCTCTAGCTTCTTTTGTACTGCACACTTGAATCATAGTGTTGGACCTGCAATCTGCAAAAATTCTTTCTAGGTTCCTCCATTCATTTATTAGTCCAAAAACTCTTTCTATGCATAGTAATAACATATCTTTCTTCATTTCCATTAAATTTACTTTAATCAACTCTTTCTTTCAACTTCTCCCTAGCCTTCAGACTAGGAAAAAATCTATTAAACATACTTAGGTTCATACTTTCAAAACAAAATTTTTCACTTATCTTACTCTTGTCAAAGCACAAAGCTTTAAATATTTCCTAGAATAGAGGTTGTTCTCCACATAGTAGAAAAAATGGGTCACCAAAATGTTAGGCTGTGACTACGATATTATCTAAAAGAAGGGAAAGGGAAATGTGGTGGTTGATGCTCTCTCTATAAATTATGATGAGGAAGGTTCCATATTTTCCTTTCCTTTCCTAGTGCTTGGTTTTCCATGGGTGGTACATCAAGAATTTTTAGAGGATGCCAATATCATGCACATGATCCACCAACTACAGGTCGTCCCACAGGCACACCTGGGTTACAGTTGGAAAGATAATGAGTTCCACTATAAAGGCCATATTGTTTCGGTTTAGGATTCCTCATTTAAATTCAAAGTGTTATCTAAATTACACTCCTCTCCTACAATGGGTCATTTTGGGTTTCAAAAAACATAGGACATGATTAAGCATTCATTCTTTTGGGAAGGTATGAATAAGGACATCCACACCTTTATGGTCGAATGTGATACTTGTAAATGGAAAAAATGGAAAATAGTTCAAGATCCTTACAACCCTTAACCATTCCTACAAATATGTTGGCTAACATTTCCATGTATTTTATTGTTGTGTTACCAAAATCAGGCAACAAATTAGTACTAATGGTAGTTGTTGATTGTCTTTCCAAATATGTTAACTTATGTGCTTTACAACACCCATTCAAGGCCTCCATAGTAGCACATGTATTCATGGAAAATATTTTTAAAATGCATGGCATGCCTAAATACATTCTGCAACCCCCCTTTCCCAAGGGGTCTAAGGGGGTTCGCAGGGGGGAAAGAGCCCCCCATGCTCTGATGTTCAGGGGCAGCGCCCTGAGAAAAACAATTGGCAATTTTTGCGTCCATTTTTTAGTGTTTTTTCAACACATGGTTTTCATCGATGGTTTTCTAATTATGGTTAAGGAATTAGGGTTGTTGAATAATCCAATTAAATGGATTAGGGGTTTTGGATTCCACAATATCCTATATATATTGCATTGTAAACAATGAAGAGATATGATTAATACAATATTAGAGGTGCGACTCTAAACAAGTTGTTAGTTTTCTCAGTTTGGATTTCCAGGGTAAAATCTTTATGTAATGTGTGTGTGTTCCATTGCATCTTTTTTATTTTATTAAGAATTTATTTGCAATAATTTATTATACAAGGTTAAAATCTACACATGGAATACCTCCCTAAATTTTAGGAGGTGGAAAACATCATGACATCCCATGCTAACATTCTTGGTACACTCAAAGATAATTTAGTGTTGGCTCAAAATCGCATGAAGAAACATGTTTATAAACATCACTTCGAATGTCATTTTGAAAAAGGGTATCAAGTGTTCTTGTGTCTCCAACCCTATAATAAGACATCACTTAAGGAGAAGAG
>ML814048.1:50502-89991 GCA_009831015.1 Picea engelmannii | reverse complement strand
CTTTGGTCGGCATGCAGAAGCGGCACGGAGCGAGGGAAGCGGCACAGCACGAGGGACGTCTCCGAAGCGGGTGTGTGGCTAAGGTATGATTTTACTTTCGGTAATTTAATGTTATTGATGTTGAATTTGTGGACTTGTTAAAGTGTTTTATATTCGGCAAATTATTGTTATTGGTGATATTACGATGAGGTTGTTGGGCATTATATTTTGCAAATTCGTTCAGCCATGATATGGTAGAGTTTGTTTATATTGTGATCAGGTGCCACTTAGGTTATGATGTCATGTGTTTTTGCATTGATATGAATGACGTGATGTTGTAAATTTCTTATTGTTAAAGGGAAAAAAAAAAAATTCCTATTGTGCTTCGCTATTCATAGACGTAACGAAGGGGTCGTTACAACCATCAACCCTTAACTAATCGTTCAATGCTCGTATTTATAACATAAAATTAAATGAAAATAACAGCTAAAGTGTAGATAAGTAAAACAAAATTCACCACGTGGCGTTCTCTCCCATCAATTTTTATAAGAGTCATCTCAAGATATTATTTTAAAAGGGATATCAATTTGTATCCGACCACTGGATGAAAAGCTCCTCGCAGATATTGGCGTATGGGAATCTATGTTGTTCCATCAAGGCCGCGTAAATCTCTTTGATATCTACCACATGTGCCCGATACTTGACTAGACTGGAACTTAACTGTTGTAGCATAGTTCGATCTTTGATCGGGTGTTCCATAGACTGTCGCACCTAACCTAGCGTTATGTCTGTCACCTTTTCTAGTTCTTCGTCCCATGTTGAGTCTTGCTCGATGTGCGATTTAACTACGCCGCGCAATTCGCCGAAGTCATCGGGCATGCCAAACTCGAGTAGTCCGATATCCTTCATTGCCTTATTGATTTTGACCCAATTTTTCTCAAACCTGGCCCATTTCTCTTGGATTTCTTGGTGGGGTTCCCGAGCCATTTTTTCCCAGTACTCGACTGATTTCTTTATGCAATCAAGACTGCTTTCGTTCAATACCCGAATGTTGTGTTCTTCTTTGTCTTGACCCTATTGGACCGCACCAATGTAGTCAACCCTCTCTACGTCTTGTTGCGCTTTCTCGTACCACTGCTCCATATATTTGCACATTGCAAGTTCCATGAGGGTGTCCTCCTGGAGCTTGGCTATCCTTGCTGTGAATAAGTGTCGTTCATTTGTGAACTTGTTGTAGGCCTCCTTGAATTCATTCCTTAGGTACACCACTGCATGTGTAGTGTTTCAATTCCTTTAAAGCGGAGGTCAGCTCCTCTTCATCTCTTTTATCTCTGTCCAGGGTGGCATATGTAATTTCCATCCCTGCGTCGATGAGTTCGGACATCTTAGCATGTTCTATGTTTATCAGATGTTCCTCAGTAGTGATGAGGATGGAGTGATCTAAAGTGATCCTCCTCTTCTTGGTGGTTCTCTGGACGATAGCATTCTTCCTACGATCATAAGCTATGGCATGTATGTCGGCTACTTCATCCACGGGTTCAGGAATATATTGATCCCCCCATGTGAGTGTGTTTCCAAGACTTCCACTGGTGTACACTTGTTCAAGGTTGGGTTCTTGAACTTCCTCATTGTGCTCCGAAGTTTTGGATTTTTTTTGTCACTCATCGGGGGTTTGAGTACCGAGTGAAATAAATGCATCGGGGATAGACTCGATACTTACTTTTTCATCAGTCATTGAAGCATCGATTTCTTGTTGCGGGGCTTCCTCCTTTGGGTCATCCGACCCTGAATCATCCTTCGAACTGTTTGTTCGAGTCTCTAGTGCATTGAGCATCTTAGTGTCTAGGAAACTCTCGACTTCCTTTTATTTTTGTGGGACCTCTTGGGTTTGGACCTTGGGAATAGGATAAGATGTCTTCCCAGGTCCCTTTTCTTCTTCGATATGCACAAGGGTCCCAAGAGATACCTATGGGCTCTCATCATCATCATAGATTTTTATTAACTTGCGGAGGGGGTCTAGTGCACTTGTTTCCACGGATACCCTGACTTTCTTCAGCTGAGATGAAACACATGTCAGCAATCCGACTGGTGGTGTTGTGAATTCAGGGTCGTTTAGTCCAGCGTTTCATCGATGTCTATCAGTTCAGGGCCACTTGGGCCTATCTGGCATTCATCCGAGTCGTTGGTAGGGAGCACTGGCATCCTGATGATCTTTGGATTATCTCACATCTGATCCATTATCCGTTGGGCTTGTTCATACATGAGTAACCCTCTCTCTCATGTGTCCTGAGCCTCAAGGAAATTTATTTCTTGTATCGGGGCTACCAGTGGGATTTATGTTGTTTCAGCCGCTACCATTTCCTCTCTATCTCTGAGGGCTCCTTGAGCCGATTGTTCTATGATTGTTGCATGTTCATCCAGGATCATGGATTTGAACTTGGTCATTCTGGGGTCGACCATCCTTGCCACCACTTCCTCCCAGTCTTGGGCATTTTCGATGAAAACCTCATCTTTGAATTTGTCATGAGCATAAGGCCAGCAAGACGACACTTGTGATGCGTGCTTCGAGACTAAACCCCTTGGGTCATGTTTTCGAAAACGATCAGTCTGGAATTGGAACTCCAATTGGATTAGTCCTTCTTTCTTGGCTTGAGCGGTGTGTTTTACTAGGTAGAAACCTTTATGGAATCCATAGGGTATAAATGCCCATTTCTTGTCTTTTACCAGGGAAGCATTGTAACCTTGCAGGATAGTCTGGTAGCATATCTCTCCTACCACTAATCGGTCAGGAACATGCATGGGTAAAAGGTGTGGTGCCCCGGTGGCCCCAAAAACCCTGATATAGGTATCGCTCTCATCCAGATACCAATGACCAACCTTTGATATCATCTTTTTGTCCGCAGTCGATAGTCTTGGACACTCTTTATTGAAAAGAATGAAATGAATGCGGGCGATGAATTCATCTCAGATGAGGAAGTCAGACTTTTTGTACCTGTTTTCCCATAAGACGCTAAAATATACATGGACCAGAAGTTTCGAGACGTGCCAACTCAAGTTCATTCCGGAAAAAACATTTATGGTGCAGATAACGTCTAATAAATAAGAAGCCATGTAGAAGGATGGAGTCTCTCCTTCTTTCGGCGTCTGAGCATGTTGTATGAAAAGGCTCAGCTTCTTGGAAATGATGGCACATCAGTGAAAAACCTCTCCCATAAATGGCTACAATATAAGCTAGAGGCATCCAAGCCTCTGAAAACCTAGAGCAATATTTCTCCCCATATAACCGGAATATGAGGGCCATTAGATAGACATACGGCTCTTTTAAGTTGGTCGTTTGGTACCAGCTGGAGGTATTATTTGTGTAATTTTTATCCTCTTGCCACCATGAAGCGATCACCCGGACAGTGTCATGGTGCACATAAAAGTTGATGACGAAATCGGTGTCCAGTCGCTCTTCGGGGTCTCTAATCTTGTAATAATTTTGCACTTCTACTGGAAGGAAAACCCTGACACACTCACCATTGTCGTCATCGATTAGGAACTTATGTGTGTCTGTGTGGTTGATGAGCCATTGCAGCAGTTCTATACAAGGGAACATCGGGGTCCTACTTGCTACCATGTGCAGGTATGACAGTCTTATATTTGGAAAAACTTCATCGTCGATCTTTCTTATGTCGAGGTCGTTGTGTGGGGTATATTCTAGGAATTCTTCCTGAATGATCTTCTTGAAGAGATCTCCCTAGTGCGGGAGTGCCTCCTTGCCCCCTGTGTTTGCCTCTTTGTCTCCAAAGGCCAGAGGTTAAGTGAAAATCTTCTTGGTGGATGTTCTGATGATTGGTTCCAACCTTGGAGAAAATTCTAATTGTTTTGTTAGCCCTCAGGACGAGCCTTCTCCTACCTCTAGTTCTTTCAGCTTGGGCGCCCTCAGCGATCACCTAGTACTTAGTTTATTTCGAGGCATTGTTCATACAACCGAAATCAATCCTTTAGGACCTATCCACTAAGCGATATTGGATATTTAACGTATATATCTGAAGTGAAAACACAGAAAATCCAGACTCGTACATACCTGTAATGCTTGCTAGACTTTGTAGTTTGATACTCACGGGGAGGGGCTCGGAATATTTTGAATTGCTCGTCTCGTTCTTCTAGATGCTCTGAAACTCCTTAGCATGCAGAATAATCTTGTTTACAATGGCTTAAGAGGATTTAACGAAGAAGAACCTACCAGTCGTATCAACCAATTAATTCGGGTGATGAGTGAAATTCAAACAAATCTATCATTGCATATCTGTAATTTAATTCATCGTGGGTTGATAGTGGAGGCATGGAGGGTGATGTGTTCTATTGGTAAATTCAAGCAGTCCTTTTGATTCACGCATGAATTAGCAACTAATGTGGGATTTGGAATTAATTAGTCCCTTAAATGCTCCTGATTGCAACGTATATAGTGTTTAAACGTCCCATCGTGTCGCTTTCCTAGTGGGTGGATCAGGGGTCGGCAATCGGAGAAAACTTGTAGCATGGCCTGAATGTTCATCACGGTTTGGTATCCTCCATTTCGCTAAGCACGTCGGGTATCGGCCATCGACGATATCATTTCTTTCTTCGTTAACTTTTACTCGCTTCGCCTTTTACTGACGTCGAAGGGGATTGGTTGTCGGCGTTGTCCTTGTGTGATGTTTGTCACGAAAGAAATTTTCCTTTTACCGATGTCGATGAATATCGATGCTCGACGACTATGGTTTTTTAAGTTATTTTCCTTCATCTTTTAAACCCTTCCGATGTTGAATTTGAGGCACATCGGGTGTAATGTTTTGGTTGTTGATTCCTTATTTAAGCGTTAAGTCTTTTTTCATTCATGAGTTTTTACAGATTCAAGCAAAATTTGGAAGACTTAATGAGAGTAAAAAATGATAAACAAAGGCAACATTTTTCATAATGAAGTTGAATTAGACAGTGCAAAAGATCAAGTGGTACCCAAAAAGTAAAATTCGACATAGGATTTTTAGGGTGTGTTGAGTTCTCAATAAATGGCGACTTACTGGGCAAAAGAAGAATATGTGTTCCTCCTTCAGGCTCGGCTGATGCAAAAGCTGGTGGAGAACTTAACTATTTTTAAATCAGAGCCTCTTATACCCTTGTATTTGAAGTTCTATGGTTGATGCCTCTGGGTCTGCCTATGGGGTTTTCAACCTTTATTCCTCCTTCGTTTCCTGTAACCCTGACTCACACCCTCTTTTGACAAGATTCTAGTAGAGCGTTCACTGGCACGGAGCCTTTAGTTACCTTCACTCACTTGCTACGGTGTTTCTCCACTGTCAGTGAGCTTCCATAGCCCTGGTGGAGTCACCCCTATGTCATATACCTTGCTCTTCTTCCAGCAAGCATCCATAGTCTCGGTGGAGATATCTACATACCCTCCCCTACTGTGCACTCATTTGATATAGTTAACTTTCATTTCAGCAGAATTCCTGAGCGAGTGGGAGAAGATGACATCTGTTATTTTGCAAGATAAGATGGTTAAGGTGAAACTTACTAGCTTTGTCTCTGAGGTGCATGTAGTCCTTTACAACTTTCCTTATTTCCCTTAAGGTATTACCAAACCACTAAGCAGACACTTTTGACATTCTCCAAAGTTGTTCATATGCACAGGTTAGATAGAGAGCCCCTTGAAACAGTTGCAGGTTCCCCAGCGCTTCTCACGTTTGTATGTGAGCAATGAGTTAGGAAGAGAGTTTGTTATGTTGCATGATTTGAGGTCAACCATTGTCTTTCTAAACACAATTTTCAAAATCGCAGAAGTCCAAATAGAAAAAGAAAACAAACAAACAAAAAATGCATTTCGCAATCGACCTAGCTAGACACAAAATCATGAAAATGTGCATGCAAAACATAAAACATCTTCTTTTTTTTTAATGAAAGTATTGTTTTAGGGTTTGGCCATTCACTAGGAGGGCATCAGGTTCCCCCCTTAGATTTTGTAACTGATAAGTTCCTGCCCCAATCTTCTCGGCCACCTGAAAAGGTCTAATCCATAGATTCTGAAACTTAGAATGATTTCCTTTAGGCTCGTTTTCTCTGTCTCATTTCAAGACTAAGTCTCCTACTTCAAAATTCTTCTCTTTAGCCTTATGCTTGTCAAACTGTCATTTAACGATCTGCTGGTAGGATATGAATTTTGGTTTATCTTTCTCCCTTTCTTCTTATAACATGAGAAGGGTGTCAATTATTTGTTGTAAGGTTGATGAGGGATCCCCCCCAGTCTCGTGGGAAAGTTGAAGAGATGGGAGATATAGTCCATTTGGGAGAATGGATTCTTGTCTGTATACTAGAAACTATGGGGATTTCCCTATATCTTCCTTGGGTGTAACTCTATCTGCCCATAAAGCGTTGTGGAGTATATTATGCCAATTCATCTGGTCATCTGCAACCGTTTTCTTCAATATCCTTACTAGGTTTTTATTAGTTGATTATTCCACTTCGTTTCCCTAGGGATAATAATTTGCATAGTATATAATTATGATTCCCTTGTCTAGGGAAAACTCTGTTAATAAGGTGGAAGAAAAATAAGTTGCATTATTGAAAACAAGAACATAAGGGACATTGAACCTTGTTATTAGTTGTTGTTCTATGAATTGGATTACCACCTTCTCATTTACATGAGTTAGAGGGATGGCCTCTGACCATTTCGTGAATTAATCGGTGGAGTAAGTATGTACTTGTGTTGTTTTGAAGAGCTTGGTGTAATCTCTCCTATGATATCTAACCCCCATTGCTAGAATTCTCTAGAAACGCTCACCGATTGGAGTGGGATGAATGCTTTCTTCTCTCTCCCAGCACTTATTTGACATTTTTTACAGTTCCTAGTGTAGGTGTGAGAGTCCTTGAACAAAGTGGGCCAATAATAGCCAGCTCTCAGTATCTTATGAGTAGTGGTGTCTCCTGCAAAATGTCCACCGACGGGGCCATCATAGGGCTCCTTAAGAACTTTTTCTGCATATTCACGTTCGAGGTATCTTAAGAGTGCCCCATCATAATTAGCCTGAAAGAGTACTGAATTTATGAGGTGGTATTGTGCATATTTTAACCTGAGATCTCTCCTTTCCCTGCGGTTTAGGTCTTCTCGGTAAGTCCCATGATGTAGGAGATAAGTCAATTTCTCATACCAAGACTTTTTCCCTGGGGAGATGTACGAAGCCTCGCCACACCATAATTCCATTTAATTTTCCCATCCAGGGCCTTCATTTACTTTGTCTTGAGCCTCAGCTGCCAGTTTTCATAATTCTTTTCCTTTAATTAGTTTAGTGGGTTTTATATCTAGATCAAATTCTTGGACTACTACCATCCAATTCCCTCTTCTTTCCCCCATCTCATGTTGAGTAAATAGGGATCGTACTACGGGGTGAGGCACGATTACTTTGGTATGGTTCTTGAGGATGTAAGATCTGAAATGTTTTACTGCTTTATAAATTGCATAAGCCTTTTTATCTATAGCAGGATAATTCAGTTCAACTCCTTGGTGGTTACTGCTCATGAATGACATCGGAGCCTCATTGTTGTCATCATCCTTCTGAGTCAAAACTACAGCTAACGATTGATCGGAGGAGAAACTATAGAGGAAAAAATATTTGTTGAAATTGGGGCTTCGCAACATAGGGGCTTGAGATATGGCAGTCTTAATAGTGTTGAAGGCCTTGTTTCTTTCTTCATCCCACTTAAATTTGACATCTTTACGAATCATCTTTTGTAAGGATTTGATAGTTTCTGCGAAATCGGGGGTGAATTTTCCTCACAAAGTTGATTTTCCCGAAGAATGATTGCATAGATTTTTTGTTGTGAGGTAATGGAAGCTAAGCTATAGCCTTAATCCTTTTTGGGTCTATGTGAATTCTTTCTTGAGATATAATGTGGGATAGCAACTTACCTTCCTCGACACTGAAAATTTATTTCTTAGGGTTTAAGGATATACCTTACTTCCTACATCTTTCGAAAATTTGGGTTAAGTGTTCGATGCGATCTTCTATATTCTTTGAATAAACAGTCACGTCGTCCAAGTAAACTACTACAAAATTGTTGATTAGTCCCCAAAATGCTACATCCATGGCCCTTTGAAAGGTCTCTCTTGCAATGATTAAACCAAAGGGCATGTGTTTGTAAGCGAAATTTCCCCACTCGGTTCAGAAGGTAGTTTTTAAACGGTCTTCCTATGAAAATAGAACCTGGTTGTAACCTGAGAAACCGTCCAGCAAAGCGAAAATATCAGAACCAGAGATGGTCTGCAAGAGATGATCTATTGGAGGAACTAAGTTTTTTTCCTTTTCTGAAGCTTTGTTGAGGTTTCTAAAATCTACGCATTAGCAAATCTCCCCTGACTTTTTCCTTACAGGAACCAAATTAGCTACCCATGCGGAATGTCTAACCTAGAATATAATTTTGGCATCTAACAGTTTCTTCAACTCCTGACACATGAGAGGTTCCAAGGAAGGGTGATATTTTCGGAGCTTATGTTGGAAGGGTTTCACTTCAGGTTTTAACAGGATGGTGTGTTGGATGATACGAGTATCATAAGTTTTCATATCTCGGTAGGACCATGCAAAGAAATCTTGATATTGTCTGAAGAGTTGAGATAGGCCTTCCTTTCCTCTTTAGATATGGTTTTGTCAAGGTTTATGTTTTTTGGGTTCTCTGGGGTTCCAAGATTTATAGTTTCATGCATGGGATAGGAATTATCGGTCTTAGCATTTTTGGGCCCCTTAAATCATTCTTTCAGGTCAAAAATATTTTCTAAATTTGTTATCCCCTTCGGGATTGTGTGAGACTTTGATTTGTCCGTTGGTTGACTTGTATAAAGATTGGTTTTTGTCGACTATCCCTGGAATATTTCATCATCAATGGACAAGTCTTTAAAATTATCTTGATTAGTCAAAAAGTTTATGATCTGTTCATCTCCTTCAAAGACCTTCCAATTAGAAATATTGTTGGGCACTGATGGTTTGTAGAGTAGTTCCACAGTGAACCAGGAGGCTTCATAATCCTATAGAGGTGATAGCCTTGAGGCAGTGGTGGCCATAGAGTCAGCAAGAATGTTCTTCGTTCTGGGAATTGTTGTAATGTTGAAAGCTTCAAAATGTTGTATTAGCATGTGCACCTCTTGTTGGTAATTCTTCAGGTGTGGAGAATTGCAATGTATAGTATTCCTTATCTGTCTGACAATGATTTCAGAGTCTCCAAAAACCTTTAATCTTTGGAATTTTAAGTCTATTTATTTCTTTATCCCTTGTACTAAAGCTTCATACTCGACAGTTTTATTCATGCATTTGAATTCTAGTCTACAAGACAGGAAATGTCGTTTACCTTTAGGATGAATGAGAATATACCCAGCCCCTGAACCTTATTTCAATTTAGATCCATCAAAATATAGGGTCCAGACTTGTGGGGAACATGTGTTGGCTTCCCCTTCCCTATTACTTTCCTCTTTTTCTCCTGCTAGTTTTGTGATTTCAAACGCAGGTTCTTGGCTGAAGAGGGTTTCTTCCGCCATTGTCGGCAACTCTTCCTAAAATATCATTTCGGAGTTCTGAGTGAGAGGGATATCATATCATGAAAGAGGGGAGAAATTCTCAAAGTAGGAATCACATGAATAATTACCTAGCACAGGTAAATCTATCGATGAGGGTTCATTTAGGGTTTCTAGGTCAATGACAGTATGTTTCAGATATCGTTCCCTATCAATTCTGATCATACTTTTGTATCCCTTCAACGGTAGCCAAAGGTGTGCCCAATATGTACAAAAGTATCTCTTTAACTTCTCAGACCAATCTCGGCTTAGTAGTAACCCATAAGCTTATGGGATATCTACCACAATGATGTCAATCACTTGCACAAACTTAGGATGTGTCGCTATTTTGATCATTATATCTTTGAGTTCTCCCATTACTTTGACCTGGGTTTTGTCTAGTTGTATTACATGTTTATCGCTTTTGAGAGGAACGACATTTATTTTTTTGCAAATAGAAAAGGGCATAACATTCAAATATGCTCCTGAATCGACCAAACAATTATGGAGGTTTTTGTTGAAAACTTCAAATGTTAAAAGGAACGGTGGGACAAAAGGTTTTCCCTTCTTATCTTCCGAGTAGGCGTTTACAGTTGGTTTTTTTACTACATCTGTGGGAGTTATATTTCTCTCATGATCATTTATTTTCATAGGTTTTTCTATTGATTTCAAATCTTGTAGTAGGAAGTCTTTTTGTTGAGGGATTCTACATATTTCCATCACGGATATATTAGCCTTCAATTTTTTCAAATATTCAACTATGTTGTAATCCAGTTTGGGAAATTCTCGGGTATGGATTCTTATAGGGATCTTACGGGGAGAAAAAGGTGATCAAGGGTGATCGAGGGTTGATATTCCCCTCGACGTTTGGGTAGTAGTAAGTTCGTTCGAGACAGATTAACCTTTATTTCACGTTTGCACCACCTCTGCGGGTGGTTCTTGAGACTCAAATAAGTCATCAGAAGGCATGATTAGGTCAGGATCCCGTATCAGCATGGTTGTATCTTCTGGTGGATCAATCTCTTCTTGATCAGCGACATTCATAACTGAACCGCTTGGTTGTTCAGCCAAAGAGACCTCGTCTAGAAATTGATTGGCCATCAAACTCATGGCATGCACCTGTTGGTCCTTGACCAAGTTTTAAGGATCCTTGGTCATGTTCAACCTACTTTTGAAACTTCGACAGGTTGTCGAAGGCGAAGCGCAAGTTGAAGCAGAGATCGCAAGATCTCGGCCCATTTTTAGGGATTTTTGGGTTTTGGGATTATGTAACGGGTATGGGGATGTCGGCCCATAGGTTTACCCATGTTTAGGCCCTTTTTGTAATGCATAAATAGAAATCTAGGCAATGTAGGAAGTAATTTCGATCTATGTGATCGAAGAAAGACTAGACATTGCGTTAAGTGCAACTTGTAAGTGTTTTGTGCATGTTATGTTGAGAAATTGCAGAGCTAAGTTCAAGTGATTGTAAGAGACTGCGAAGAGGCTTTGTGTTGTAACTCAGGGAAGGAGGATCTAGCGGAGTGCGCGTAGATCTCATGTCCTCTCAAGAGTAAGATATCATGGCTATGTGCATGTAGAAGATTGACAAAAAAAAATAAAGAAGAAGAGTTGGTGGACGTAGCCCCAGGGTGGGGGTGAACCACGTATATCCCATGTTGAGGTTATGTTGTGCTTTATGGTTGTTCTCTTGTTCATATGGTTAAATGCTTAGTGCACTGATGTATTCTTAGAGGAATATAATATGGTAGCTTAGTGTTGAATAATGTGAATGAATGCTACATCTTATCTATGTTGGTATGCTTAGTGATTGAATCTATTGGATCTATGTGAATACTGTGTTGATCTATTGTTAGGGTTTAGTTGCGCTGTAAACTAAGACTGAATATTAATGAAATATAATTGCTAAGTTCTTTGTTAAATTGTTACAATCACAGATCTGTGTCCCAACTAAGGTTGCATATATCTGAGTCCTGCAACCCCCCCTGCCTCTACCTTGGGTGAGACTTCATCTGCTTCGAAGGTGTTGCCGAAAGGGTCGGTAGTTAGGGTTTTTGTTGGTGATTTTTTTTTGTGCGTTGTTGTAAGCGTTGAACCTTGGGTCTGCCCCTGTGCCAACAAATGGTTCTGTTGTCGGGACTGAAACTTTGATTTCTGGGAACTGAAGGAGAGAAAGCTCTATGTGTAGATCTGTTTCCCTAGTGCACAACATTCTACTTGACCTATGAAGCTCTGTACCAAGAAGAAAAGTCAGATCTGAAGAAAAGAGGTAAGACCTAAAAGCTTTGTGCTCTGATAAAAGTAAAGTAATAATTTTTGGTTAAAGAGGTAAGATCTTAAAGCTTTGTGCTCTGATAAAGGTAAGAACTGTGAAAGGTTTTGATTGAAAAGGTAAGATATGTGGAAATTTTTGTTGTATGGATCTAGGTATGTTTGATAAATTTTGTCCTAGCTTGAAAAGTAGGGAACAACTAGATGAAATAAGGTTTGATATGAGTAGATCTGACAAAAATAGTGAAAGATATGTTATTCCTATGCATAGAAAGAATGTTTGGACTAAAAAATGGATGCAGGACCCTAGAAACAATTTTTTGCAGGTTAGCTACTATGATCCTAGTGCACAGTACAGGAAAGTTTAGGGATCATTTCAAAGAAAAAGAAGACTAACCCTTTGTTACAGTTGCAGAAGATCGAGACATCTTGCTAAGGAATTCCCTAATATAATACCTAGTTGTCTTTGTTGTAAAGCCACGGATCATGAAGTTTTAGATTGCCCTAGAATGATTGCTAAGCTCGAAAGAATGAATATGAGACAAGAAAACCCTAAGGGAGGTCAAGAAACTGAGACCATGACAGAACCCCAAAAAGAATCAGAGAATGTATTGCTACAAATGAAAGAAACCATAAATGATCATAGAAATATCAACTTATCATAGATCTTCTAAGAAAAAGAATGCATAGAAACAAGAATAGGAAACTTTGACATTGACTGTGTTCTGGATGAAGAAACACAGGTAAATATCATGACAGAAAGAACTTGGGAAACTTTGGGAAAGCCTGTTATGATTCCTTCATTGGGAGGAATAGGATTATTTAGAGGAAAGTTGATAACCCTATGTGGAAGACTCACCCAGATATCTATGAGTGTTCATGGAACCTCGACGGAGGAAGATTTTGAGATTGTTAAATTTATTGAGAACAACGCCCCATTTTCTATATTACTAGGAAAACCTTGGATTGAAACGGATCAGGCCAGAAGGAAAGAAGAAGAAGTCTTAGAGCAGAAGAAGCAAGAATTAAAATATTTTATGACTAGGAGGATAGCACACTTGATTGAAGAACAGGATAATAGATCGAAGCTACTTAGAACCATAAACTTGGATTTCGAAGTTGAAATAACACAAGAAGACTCACAGAAGAGTAGAACACCTACCCTAGATAGAGAATATGTATTACTCTCTGGCCCCATGAAAGGATCTCAACAACGCGAAGTTACTATGCCAAAAGGAGATAAGAATCATAATGGAAAGAGGAATACCAAGACGGAGATCACTGGGAAGAAGGCTAGAAAGCTCAGAAAGAAGAGAGCAAAGATAGAAAGGTTATAGAAAGTTCCAGAGGTGACTTCGCAGAAGGAAGATTTTCAAGACTGGAACTTCGTCGGGATATCAGAATAGCGCAACATGGCACTTCGACACGACGAAGAAATATAGACGTTGAAAGCATTATAATCGTTAACCCGACGACCTGAATGGTAAGAACAACAGTAATGGCCTGAAGAATCACCATCAGACCATTGGGACCACATTGCAATGGATAGAACCACATTGATGAAGGCCTCTCATCCGTTGGAGAGATTTGTTACATCGTGCCTACTTAGTCCGTCGATTGTTGCGCTAATAACACTTTTGAGAATTGTATCAAAGCCAACTCATTTCTACCGCGTTGCGTTTATTGAGATCGACACATGTTCCATTGACTTGCGCACTCATTCATCCACCTGAGTTATACGATCTAAGCATGTATGTAGGACAAGCTCAGTGCCACAAATAAATTCGTCGAATAAGTACTCATCGATCTCTTGGCCTAAAAAGTAATGTCCATAGGTATTTAAGTGTCATCAATGAGAGGAGTGCAAGCCTCTCCGTCGATTGTTCCCGGATCTGGACCATCCCGACCGGCAGCAAAGAAGAGAACCAAGCACTGAGATGACTTTGCAAACATTAAGCTAATCCCGACCATCCTAACTGACTACATCCCACCTCTGGCTAGCATGGTGAGTCATGATAGTGTCCTGAGAGACTTTGATTATACCTTAGTTATTGTGTACCTCCCGAAGGGGATACATGCAGTTAGAGCGCACCAGGATAAGATCATGACGTTGAAGTTTAGCGACTTCAACCTAAGAGAATGTAAGAGCCATAGTATGCTCGCTCCTTACAAATACTTGACCAGGACAAAGGGGAAGAACTCAAAAATAATCCCCCAACCATTGACTATGAACCTCGTGCAGTCCACCCTCTTGAATGTAATGAAGATTCCACACTTTGGAATTCACCAGGAGGTTAACGCATGTGTTAATATCCTACTCTCATGTTACCATGGCAGCCACCTACGGCTATACCAACGCATCACATTTGATCTGACGATGATCCATAGGATCACCGGATTGAGCATGCAAGGACCCGACTCGTATAACTTCTACCCAGGGAAGGCTAAAGATTGCGCATTGGCACAGAAGATCAAAGACACATATGGCGATGTAGAAAATGGAATGTGAGGCTACAAGGTAGGTTCCATATAGAATGGCGCAGTGTGCCTGGCCTTCCAGTTGATTGCAAGAAATATCGTAAGAAATAAAAAACCTACACAGGTCACAGGATTCATTGTTTACCTCACCAGGAAATGTGTAGAAGGACTCCAGATGAACTGGGCGAAGTACTTGGTCAACTAGCTGGAATTAGACTATCACAAATCTTAGGATCGGAGCTATGAGCTCCACTTTAGTTGGCTCCTGATCCTCATCACATTTACCGCTTGGGAAATGTCAAAAGGTGCGACATTCCCAGACATTAAGACGTTCGAGCTGCTCGTTGCGAAGTTCACCATGCTCTGGTACTCGAGCGATATGGGAAAACAGTGGCAGTCAAATGTGGTCTTTCATACATATTATCTCCAACTGAAGAGGGTTATCAAAGTTGTCCCTTGCATGACACCAAACACCCTGCATCGGTTATTACCCCTCATGAAGTTCCACGCAAATAAGCACTTCATTTATATCATTGTGCACGTAGATGAGCATAAAGAAGAACTTCAATCATACTACAAGCTCACAAAGGAGGACCTCAAAGAGATAACCAAGGACTGGTCTATAGAGCTCCTCATCCCCATTGGCCCCACAGAAATGTTAGGCCCTGAACTAATTGACAGCCCTGAGACCACTCATGAAGCAAAGGATACTCCTAGACCCAGCAGAAGGAAGAAGACCAAAGAGGTCCAAAACTTGAGCAGCATTGGAAGAAATTGCTTCAGTATCACCTAGTTGAGGGGGTGATGATGAAGTAGATTAAAAAGAGACCCACAGAAAAGAAGATCAGCAGAAGCAGGGTGAAGTAACATGCCTAGGGATCTTGTTGATGAGGTTGATCCCTTGAATAAAAGGAAGGTTTCCCCCATGAAACCCACTTCCCAAAAGAAATCCAGAGCCACCTTGACTAAGATGCAGACTGTGCTCACTGTAGATGACTTCGACTTTACCATCGCAACTGTAGCAGATGCCTCGCATGACATCTTGCATAAACAAGAAGCCAAGTAGGAGGATATTTACAACAGGATCGAGGTTGAACTCAGAGGGGTACAACAGACCCTTCAATCCAACCACACAGTATCCATTGTGCCCCCACCATCAGAAGAACCAGAGTTGGAACCATTTGTTGGCACAGGGGTAGACCCAGGGTTCAACGCTTACAATAGCGCACCAACAAAAACCCTAACTACCTGCCCTTTCAGCAACACCTGCAAAGCATATGAAGTCTCACCCGAGGTAGAGGTAGGGGTGGTTGTAGGACTTAGATGTTTGCAACCTTAGCTGGGACACAGATCTATGATTGTAACACTTTAACTGAGCACTTAGCAGTTATAGTTGATTAATATCCAATCTTAGTTTACAGTGCAACTAAACCCTAACAATAGATCAACGCAGTATTCACACAGATCCAATAGATTCAAGCACTAAGCATACCAACATAGATCATATCTAGCATTCATTCACATTATTCAACACTAAGCATACCAACATAGATCATATCTAGCATTCATTCACATTATTCAACACTAAGCATACCAACATAGATCATATCTAGCATTCATTCACATTATTCAACACTAAACTACCATATTATATTCTTCTAAGCATACATCAGTTCACTAAGCGTTTAACCATATGAACAAGAGAACAACCATAAATCACAACACAACCTCAACATGGGATATACGTGGTTCACCTCCACCCTGGGGATACGTCCACCAACTCTTCTTATTTATTTATTTATGTCAATCTTCTACATGCACAGAGCCATGATATCTTACTCTTGAGAGGATAGGAGATCTGCGCGCACTCCGCTAGATCATCCTTCCCCGAGTTACAACACAAATCCTCTTCACAGTCTCTTACAATCACTTGCACTTAGCTCTGCAAGTTCTCAACATAGCATGCACAAAGCACTTACAAGTTTCACTTAGCATAATTTCTAGTCTCTCTTCGATCACATAGATCGAACTTACTTCCTACATCGCCTAGATTTCTATTTATGCATTACAAAAAGGGCCTAAACATGGGTAAACCCATGGGCTGACATCCCCATACCTGTTACATAAGCCCAAAACCCAAAAAGACCTAAAAAGGGGCTGATATCCCGCAATCTCCACTTTGACTTACGCTCCACCTTCGACAGCCTGTCGAAGTCCCAAAAGTAGGTCGAACATGACCAGGGATCCTCAAAACTTGGTCAAGGGCCAATAGCACCCATTGAGGGAAATCTCTTTCGAAGTGGTTTTCCTGGTGATAAGTACAGAAAGAATCAGATGCTACATTTCCCAAATCGATATTTAAGTTTGTTGGGGGAGGTTCAATTGATTTGAACATTGGGTTCCTTTTAAATAAAGGTTTATAGGGTCTTTGGCCTTGGTTTCCCTCCCTGACACTTATTTTCATGTCTATGATTTCGTTGGATAACTTCTTAACCATGCGTTGCAGGTCCTCTATGTCCCCACTTCCCTTTTCAGGAGATTCTTCTTCTTGTTTCCTTGGGGGTCTAGTGAGCAATATCCCTCTCCGGAGAGGGGGTTGAGCTTCTTCCTTAACTAAGGATACCTAACTTTATTTGCATCCTTTCATTTGGAATTCAATCATTTTGGCTTCTTCAAAATTCTCATCTAGGGTTAGTTTGGCAGCCCTCTTCACAAACATGGAAATAGAAGTTGGGAGAGCATTAGTGTATACTTTGATTTGCAACTCCTGAGTAGGTTTAGCTTCGGGCTGAAACTTGTTTAAGATAGTGGTAAATATTTGATTAAATTCTTTGACCCTTTCCTTCGAACTCATGGTGGTGGCAAACAATTCAACCATCAAAGCTACTGTAGTAGTTTCTTCTGCAAATTTATCTAGAAAATCCTTTTGAAACTTTGTCCAACTAGTTATGGATCCTACAGGCAAGTAAAAATACCACATGGAAGCCAAATTATCGAAAGTGTAGGGGAACAACCTGCAAACTATGTCTTCATGTTGGACATTCATCACTCTGATAGCCAGTATGAATTTCTTGATATGATCTTCAGGAAATCCCAAGGTCTCAGGATCAAACTTAGGAAACAACTTCTCTGGATGTCGGGGAAGGTTATGGAATAGCCCTGGGATGGCCAAAGTGTCTCTATCCAACCAAGTTTGATTGTTCTATAGTGGGTTTCCCCTTTCTTCATCATGGTAATTGTTGTCTTCCATATCTTCAGATCCTAAGTTAAACTCCTCCTCTTCTGAAATATTGTAAGGCTCAGAGATGTCATCAGTTGGCATTTCAGGTATCAGATTTAGAGGGTGTTCAATTTCAGTGATTGAGAAATCTATTAGGTCTTATACTGTGTGCAAAAAAACCTGGTCGGGGGTGTCGACCATTGGTCTGCTTATTTTTTGTCTTCGAGGAAGTATCGGAGCTAAGGACAGCGCGTTGATCTGTCGAGTGTAGGCTCTAGTGATTCTTCTAAATTGATTTAATTCCTCATGAGGAAGAGCGTAAGGTATGTCAAGTAAAAAGCGTTCTTCCTCGGATTGGGGTGAGTTACTCATTTCAGAAGTACTTAGTGTGTGTGGGATGGCTTGGGAATGACTAGCCATGCATGTGGGTTTTTTTGAATCTACAGGCTATCTAAAATATTATATGGAATATGTATTCATCCATTCATTCTTCAGGCCCTCCTTCTAGCGCCACTTCTATTGATGGGTTCTAAATCCATTTAGTTCAATAGCAGGAACCAAACCTACCACCGAGGCCCAATTAGACTCTATAGCATTTAATAGTGGAATGGTTCTCCAGATCCTGCGATCCAGCCAATTAATCGATGGGATTTATGTTTTCTTATGAAGGCCTCTCCTTTGGTTCGGACGTTCTCTTTTTTGTATTTTCTTTTTGGTGTGATTGGTATAAGATGGAAATCCGGTATAAACCAACTAGGCAACAAATGGGAAAAAATTTAAACTACTGGAGAAGAGGTTGGGCTTGGGATAACCCTTACACCCTAGAATAAAGACAATGATTGTATACCACAGGCCTACTACTAATACATTAACCATGTGAATATTCCAATTACTGACTGAGATACGAGTTATCAAAATAAAACATGCATGTGATAAACAACGGTAAGCAAAATAATTCACTCAACTATAATCATCAATAACATAATAACATAAATATTCATTTTTCATCATTAAAGAAAGAACTGTAAAATATTGCATGAGATAACTTATCAATAGATTTAATATCTCTTACTCGTTACTGCATCCATTCATGAGACGGGATGGGAAATATTTCTTCTCCACCTCCAATCATACATGCATTTGATGAAAAAATAAACTTGTCTCTGGTCCAAAAGGACTTCTCAATTAAAGGAAGCTCCAAAATAATTCTTAACAAAACTAGAAATGAGAATTTCTTGCAACAACCATCAACCCTTAACTAATCAGTTGATGCTCTTATTTATAACATAAAATTAACTGAAAATAACGTCTAAAGTGCAGATAAGTAAAACAAAATTCACCATGTGGAATTCTCTCCTATCAAATTGTCTAAGAGTCATCTCAAGATATCATTTTAAAAGGGTGACTTTTCTCATACTCCGACCACTAGATGAACAACTCCTCACAGGTATTGGCATATGGGAATCTATGTTGTTCCATCGGGGCCATGTAAATATCTCTGATCTCTCTCGCATGTGCCCGATACTTGACCAAACTGGCACTTAACTGTTGTATCATAGCACGAGCTTTGATCGGGTGTTCCATAAACTGTTGCACCTAACCTGGCATTATGTTTGTCACCTTTGCTAGTTCTTCAGCCCATGTTGAGTCTTGCTCGATGTGCGATTTGACTATGTCACGCAAGTCGTCGAATTCATTGGGCATGCCAAACTCGGGGAGTCTGATATCCTTCATTTCCTTGTTGATTTTGACCCATTTTTTCTCACACCTAACCCATTTCTCTTGGATTTCTTGGTGGGGTTCCCGAGCCATTTTTTCCCAGTACTCGGCTGATTTCTTTATGCGATCAAGACTGCTTTCCTTCAACACCCGAATGTTGCGCTCTTCTTTGTCTCGACCTTGTTGGACTGCACCAATGTAGTGAACCCTCTCTACGGCTTGTTGTTCTTTCTTGTACCATCGCTCCATATATTTGCACGTTGCAAGTGCCATCAGGGTGTCCTCCTAGAGCTCAGCTATCCTTGTTGTGAATAGGTGTCATTCATATGTGAACTTGTTGTAGGCCTTCTTGAATTCATTCCTTAGGTACACCTCATCCTATGTGGTGTCCTGGTAATACTTTTCCAAGTGGCGCAAATGTTTCAATTCCTTTAAAGCGAAGGCCAACTCCTTTTCATCTCTTTTAGCTATGTCCAGGGTGGAATCTATAATTTCCATCCCTGCGTCGATGAGTTCGGACGTCTTAGCATGTTTTGTGTTGATCAGATGTTCCTCAGTAGTGATGAGGATGGAGAGATCTAAAGTGATCCTCCTCTTCTTGGTGGTTCTTTGTATGATAGCCTTATTCATCCAATCATAAGCTATGGCATGTATGTCGGCTACTTCGTCCACGGGTTCGGGAATCTATTGATCCCCCCATGTGAGTGTGTTTCCCATACTACCACTGGTGGACACTTGTTCAAGGTTGGGTTCTTGAACTTCCTCATTGTGCTCCAAAGGTCTGGATTTTTTCTATCGTTCATCGGGGGTTTGAGTACTGAGTTAAATAAAGGCATCAGGGATAGACTTGATACTTACTTGTTCATCGGTCGTTGAAGCGTCGATTTCATGTTGTGGGGCTTCCTCCTTTGGGTCACCTGACCCTGACTCTTCCTTCGGATTGTCTGTTTGGGTCTCCGGTGCATTGGGCATCTTAGTGTCTAGGACACTCTCGACTTTATTTTCTTTTTGTGGGAACTCCTGGATTTGGACCTTGAGAAGAGGAGAAGATGTCTTCTCAGGTCCCTTTTCTTCTTCTATATGCACAGGGGTCCTAAGAGATACCTCTAGGCTCTCATCATCATCATAGATTTGTATTAACTCACGGAGGGGGTCTAGTGCACTTATTTCCATAGATACCCCGACTATCTCTGGTTGAGTTGAAACACCTATCAGCGATTCGGCCAATGGAGTTGTGATTTCAAGTTCGTCTAGCTCGGCGATTTCATCGACGTCTATCAGTTTAGGGCCACTTGGGCCTATCTTGATTTCATCCAGGTCGTTGGCAAGGAGCACTGAAATCTTGATGATATTTGTATTATCTTACATCTAATCCATTATCCACTAGGCATGTTCATACATGAGTAACCCTCTCTCTCGTGTGTTTTGAGCCTCGGGGAAATTTATTTCTTGTATCAGGGCTACCAGAGGGATATTTGTTGTTTCCGCCCCTACCATTTCCTCTCTGGCTCTAAGGGCTCCTTGAGTCAATTTTCTATGATTTTCGCATGTTCATCCAGGCTCATGGATTTGAAATTGGTCATTCTGGGGTCTTCCATCCTTTCCACCACTTCCTCCCAGTCTTGGGAATTTTCGGTGAAAACCTCATCTTCAAATTTTTCAGCAGTGTAAGGCCAGTAGGATGACAATTGCGATGTGTGCTTCGAGACTAAACCCCTTGAATCATGTTTGCAGAAATGGTTGGTCTAGAATCAGAACTCAAATTGGCTCAGTCCTTCCTACTTGGCTTGAGTGGTGTCTTTTACTAGGATAAATGTTTGTTTCTTGTCTTTTACCAGGGAATCGTTGTAACCTTGCAAGATATTCTGGTAGCATATCTCTCCTACCACTAGTCGGTCAAGAACATGCACGGGTAAAAGGTGTGGTGCCCCGGTGACCCCGAAAACCCTGATATAGGTATCGGGCTCGTCCAGATACCAATGACCAACCTTTGATATCATCTTTTTGGCCGCAGTCGATAGTTTTAGACACTCTTTATTGAAGAGAATGAAATGAATGTGGGCGATGAATTCATCACAGATGAGGGAGTAGTATTTGTTGTACCTGTTTTCCCATAAGACGCTAAAATATGCATGGACCGGGAGTTCTGAGAAGTGCCAACTCAAGTTCTTTCTGAAAAAAACATTTATGGTGCAAATGATGTCTAATAAATAAGAAGCCATGTATAAGGATGGAATCTCTCCTTCTTCCAGCGTCTGAGCCTATTGTATACAAATGATCGGCTGCTTGGAAATGATGGTACCCCAGTTAAAACCTCTCCCATAAATGGCTACAGTATAAGCTAGAGGCATCCAATCCTCTAAAAACCTGGAGCAATCTTTCTCCCCATATAACTGGCAGATGAGGGCCATTAGATAGATATGCAGCTCACTTAGTTGGTCGTTTGGTACCAGCCAAAGGTCCAATTGGTGTAATTTTTATCCTCTCACCACAATGAAGCCATCAGTCGTCTAGTGTCGTGGTGCACATAAAAGTTGATGACGAAATTGGTGTTCATATGCTCTTTGGGGTCTCTAAGCTTGCAATAATTTTGCACTTCTATCGAAAGGAAAAACCCAACACACTCGCCATTTTCGTCGTTGACCAGGCACTTCTGTGTGTATGTGTGGTCGATGAGCCATTGCAGCAGTTCTATACAGGGGAACACCGAGGTCCTGCTCACTACCATGTGCAGGTATGACAGTCTGATATTTGGAAAAAATTCATCATCGAGCTTTCTTATGTCGAGGTCATTGTGCGGGGTATATTCTGGGAATTCTTCCCGCCTGATCTTCTTGAAGAGATATCCCTAGTGCGGGAGTGTCTCCTTTCCCCTCGTGTTTGCCTCTATGTCTCCAAAGGTGAAGGTTGAGTGAAAATATTCTTGGTGGATGTTCTGATGACTGGTTCCGGCCTTGGAGAAAATTCTAATTGTTTTGTTGGCCCTAGGGACGAGCCTTCTCCTACCTTTGGTTCTTTCAGCTTGAGTACCCTTGGTGATCGCCTAGTACTTGGTTTATTTGGAGGCATTATTCTTACAACCGAAATCAATCCTTTAGGACCTGTGCACATAGCAATATTGGATATTTAATGTATATACCTTAAGTCAAAACACAGAAAATCCAAATTGGTACATACCAATAATGCTTGATAGACTTTGTAGTTTGATACTCACGGGGAGGGGCTCAGAATATTTTGAATTGATCGTCTCATTCTTATGGATGCTATGAAACTCCTTAGCACGCAGAATAATATTTTTTACAATGGATCAAGAGGATTTAACAGAGAAGAACCTATCTGTCATATCATCCAATTAATTCGAGTGATGAGTGAAATTCAAAAAAATCTACCGTTGAATCTATGTAATTTAATTCGTCATGGGTTGACAGCAGAGGTGCGGAGGGTGATGTTTTGTATTGGTAAATTCAAACGGTCCTTTTGATTCACACACGAATTAGCAACTAATGCGGGCTTTGGAATTAATTAGTCCCTTAATTGCTCCATATTGCAAAGTATCTAGCGTTTAAACGTCCCATCATGTCACTTTCCTAGTGGGTGGATCGGGGGTCGGCGATCGGAGAAAACTTGTAGCGTGGCTCAAATGTTCATCGATGTTTGGTCTCCTCCATTTTTCTAAGCACGTCGGGTATCAGCCATCGTGATATCATTTCTTTCTTCGTTAACATTTACTCTCTTCGCCTTTTACCGATGTCGAAGGGGATTGGTTGTCGACGCTTTCCTTGTGTGATGTTTGTCATGAAAGAAAAATTCCTTTTTTCGATGTCGATGAAGATCGGCGATCGACGACTGTGGTTTTTTAAGTGATTTTCCTTCATCTTTTAAGCCCTTCCGATGTCGGATTTGGGGTGCATCGGGTGTAATTTTTTGGTTGTTGATTCCTTATTTAAGCGTTAAGTCTTTTTTAATTCATGAGTTTTCATAGATTCAAGCAAACTTTGGAAGACTTAATGAGAGTCAAAAATGATAAGCAAAGACAACATTTTTCATAATGAAGTCAAATTATACAGTGCAAAAGATCAAGTGGTACCCAAAAAGTAAAATTCAACATAGGATTTTTAGGGTGTGTTGAGTGCTCAACAGGGCACCAGGGCACAGATGCGTTGGGAAGGAAATAATGGGCAAGGACCATTACATTAAGGTATACTCTGGCAGTGACAGTTATGAGGAGGAGGAGGTGGATTAGGCACAGGACCAAGGACATCCATCATCAAGAGAGGAGTCTTCACAGGCTGGGGCTAAGGACCCTTTCATGGCCTCGATGTCAGGATTTTTGAGGTATCATACCTTCAGGGTCAGAGGTGTCCTACAGGGGCACAAAGTGACAATATTTATCGATGGGGTAGCATCCCATAACTTGATTGATGGTAACATGGTCGAGAGGAGAGGAATTCTGACAAAGGAATTCGATGGGTTCACAGTAATCATACCAGGAGGCCACCAAATGAGTTGCACCAAGTGGATTCCCAAGCTCACAATAACCATGGGAAACTACTCAATGACAGATGATTTATTTTTGGTGGACATACCAGACACCAATGTAGTGTTGGGAATTCAACGGATTTACTCTATTGGGAGATACACTACTGATGAGAGGACCATGGAGATGGATTTCACAATCCTGGACGGAAATAAATTGGTCCTACGAGCCATGCACTAATACCCACCGAAGATTGTGTCATCGCACAACATAGAGGCAGTTATGAGGCATGGTGATATAGAGTGGGATGTAGAGTGCTTTATTTATGACATAGATCCACCTAACCATCTGCAGCAGATCCAGAGGACTTATAGGTACTACTATGCAAACATCATAAATTATTTAGTGACATTCCTCCTGGCATTCCACCCTATAGAGGTTTTGACCATATCATAGAGCTAGAAGAGGGAGTCCAAGAAATTATCACAAACCCCTATCGACACCCTAAAGTTTACAAGGACGAGATTGAAAAAACCATTAAAGAATTGTTGAAAATGGGTCACATTCGTCCTAGTTCCATCCCATTTACCTCTTCTATTGTCTTAGTCAAGAAGAAGTACATTATTATGTGGATCTGTATTGAATATAGGTCCCTAAACAAGAAGACAATCAAGAATCAGTACCCCATACCTAGGATCAATGAATTAATGGATGAGCTTTGGGGAGCCAAATTTTTCTCGAAGATTGATCTTCGATCAGGGTATCCTCAGATCAAGGTACGAGAGAAGGACATACCTAAAAAAGACTTTAGATGTCACTATGTGCATTATGAGTTTCTGGTCATGCCATTTGGGATAACTAACGCCCCTACCACTTTCCAATCGTGCATGAATCACGTGTTCAATAAGCAGCTGAGGAAGTTTTTATTGGTATTCTTTGATGACATCCTCATATACAGCAAAACATGGGAAGACCATATGCGACACCTGGATGAAGTTCTTGGTATTATAGAGAGTTGGCAGTTGTATGAGAAGGGATCCAAGTGTGAATTTGGTATGACAGAGATTCTCTACTTGGGGCACGTGATTGGGGAGAATGAGGTACAGGTGCACCAAGAAAATATCAAGGTGATCATTGAGTGGCCAACTCCTAGGAATGTGACAGAACTGAATAGCTTCCCTTGTCTTTGCACTTATTACAAGAAATTTGTTAAGGGATTCTGATAGTTGACAGTTCCACTGACCGATCTCACCAAAAATGGGGCTTTCGTTTGGATAGAGGAGGCCCAAGAGAAATTCAAGAAAATGAAGCAAGTGATGAGTTCATGCCATGTTTTAGCACTCCCCAATTTCACTCATCCCTTTGTCTTGGAGTGTGATGCTTCAGGAATTGGGATAGGATCTGTATTGATGCAAAACGGTCACCGCATAGCGTTTGAGAGCTGCAAACTCAAGGAGTATGAGTGGCATTACTCCATATATGAAAAAGATATGTTGTCCATAATGCATGATTTGACCAAATTCCGACAGTACCTGGTGGGGAACATGTTCAAGGTAAAGACCGATCATAATATCTTAAGGTTTCTCATGGATAAAAATGAATTGAGCGAGCGGCAACAAAAATGGATCAGTAAAATCCAAGCCTACGATTTTGAAATTGAGTATGTGAAAGTAAAAAATAATGTGGTTGTTGACACCCTATCTAGGATACCCACTCTCTCTCTCATGGAGATTTCAGTGGAATGGAAGGCACTTCTCTTGGTAGAATACTCCAAAAACAAGTTTTCTTGTGAGATACTTGATGGTCAGGTATCTGATGACAAGTACAATGTTATTGACGAAATCTACGTGGTGGTTGACAGGCTTACTAAATTCACCCATTTCTTCACCATTTCGTCCAAATACTTTGCAGCGCAAGTAGCGGAATTGTTCTTCTGAGAGGTATTTCAGCTACATGGACTGCCCAAGACAATTTGTCAGTGATCGAGACAACAGATTCATGCGAGGATTCTGGTAGGAATTGTCCAGACTCTTAGGGAAAGAATTAATTCCTAGTACCAGTTATCACCCTCAGAATGATGGGAAAACCAAAATTGTGAACAAATTGCTCGAGGGGTATTTGAGAAATTATGTATCGAGGCAACAGAAGGCGTGGATCAAATGGTTTCACTTGGGTGAGCATTGTTATAACACCACTTATCACATGTCTATCAGGATGACACATTTCAAAGATTTGTATGGTTATGATGCCACCACCTTTGTGGATCGATCATTTGGGGACAGTCGAGCACCCAAATCCAAAGATTAGATTCGGGAGAGTCAGAACATCTTGCGAACTCTCAAAGATAACCTGCAAATAGCATAGAATTAGCAGAAGATGTATGTCGACAAGCATAGAGTGGAGAATTGTTTTGATGTGGGAGACTTGGTATACCTTCGCTTGCAATCATATAGAAAATCATCCTTTAAAATTAAAGGGGAATATAAATTGAAGCCACAATTCTATGGTCCCTACAGTATTTGGAGGTGAGTCGGGGAGGTAGCTTATGAGTTAGAGCTTCCTGAGGGGTGTAAGATACACAATGTATTTCATGTTTCATGCCTCAAGAAGGAAGTGGAACAATATGTTTTCATTTCTACATAGATTTTGTCAGTGTTTCATGGAAACTTGCACAAGAGATATAGCTAAAGCAAGTACAAACAAAGCTTATCAAGAAAGGAAGAGAGATTCAATATGGAAGAATGAGAAAATATATTCACACTACTCCAATGAGTTGATGATTGATACATAGATCATGATCAATATGATGCAATGAATGAGTGGAATACACTCATATATAGGGCAAAACATTCTATAATTAAGAAAATCAATCAAGGAGTTAACTTTCCTTAGGAATGCATGCATGCATAATAGTGATGGTAAAAATAGAAAGTCTAAAATAGAACTAGTCAGTTAACTCCCACTGAACTAGTGTGTCGAAAATAGAAATTTCTCCAACGGATTCCACCATTGGATGAGGAGGGGCAGTTGATTCTAATTTTGGAGGAGGTGTTGGAGACCAGAGAGCAGAAATTAAGGAACAGGAGCATCAAAGAGTACCTAATCAAATGGAAAAATATACTTATCGAGGACGCTACTTGGGAAGGAGAGCATATACTGCAACATTATGGATTACATTTTCTCGAGGACAAGCAATCTCAGGCGAGGAGGATTGTAATGTCCCCGTTGGCCTAGGAAGAATAAGGAATCGTTTCACTAGCCTAAATTGGTTCTCGTAGGCTAAGTCGGAAAAGTTACCTAGGGAACTCAACTTTTGCCTAGGAAATGACTTTATAAAGTGAAAAGGGGAAAAGGGGGACATGGGTCTTAGGAAAAAAAAAGTCACTTAAAAATTATAAAGTGTTCAAGCATAAAGTGACTTTAAAAGAAAATTAAAATGTAAAGTGAGTGGGAAATAACTCAATGAAGAAATAAAAGAGCGAAAAAGAGGAGGCACCCCTCATTATTGCATTGACTCACTTGGAAATTAGATTTTGAGAGCTCTTGAGAAAAGAGTCTAGGGTTTGTGGAAACCCTTGTGCATTTGTTGGGTTTGGTGTTGAAACTAGACACCCTAGCCAGTTTAAGGGAGGAATCACTACAGATTTCTCCATTGGATTCATTCTTCATAGTCTTAGTTCATACTTTGAGTTTTCATCAGCATTTAGTGGAGTTTTCAGAGGAGGACGACCAAGTTTCTTAAAGGAGAGAAGTCAAATTGCTCCAAAAATATGAGACAATTACCCAAGGCACGAATCTTACCTTCTTTGGTAAATTTCTGAGAGTCTGGTGTTACCCATGATTTTGGTCATCATGATAATGTATTGATGATGGTGTACTCAGGCTTCTCATAAGAACTTTCTCCTGAGAAAATTGGCAATCATCTCTTCCCAGAAAACTCATTTTTGAAGAGAGTTCGTAGGTTGCTAGTATCCCAAGGTGCGAGAATGACCCATTCTCACAGGCTACCTTAAGCTGGGGTGCAAACTTCTCGCACTGTGTAACATAGCTAGGGTGTGAACCTTCTCTAAAGCATGGAAAAAGATGATTTTTTTATGGTTCTAGAAGGGAATATTCTAGAAGAATGGGTTGGCATTCGAATGGTTATCCTTGTACTAGATTCCCTAATATTGTGGGATCATTCTTATCTAAGTAACCATCTCATTCTCTCCTATATATTGATGGAATTCTCATAGAAAAGGTTAAGCAAGATTCATTGGAGAATTAGTGAAAGAATTGTGTGAAGGACTTAGCTTGAACAGGAGCTTGGAGACTCTAGTTAGTCTATCAAGAGGATTTGATATTCTTCATGCAAGGATTGAGCAAGTGTGTGTTTTGGAGCCAAGAGCCATCGAAAGGAAGCTTGCGACATCAAGGCTATCAGGTTGTAATCTTTACTTTCAATTAATATGATACAGTGACATGTCCCTTTCCCATAAAGTTATTCTCACTTTATTGTGTAATTCCTTGATCATACACATAAGTTGACAGTTGAATATATTTTTCTATCTTCACTTTGGTTGGTTTGTGTTGTCTTTGTCTTGACCTCACAAGAGCATCGGAGCAAAGTGGGAGAAACAGAGACCCTAGGAAGCGATACAAAGGTATGTTTCATATTCCTTCCTACTAGCTAATTCAATGGTCAAAAATTAGGGAAAGATTCATGTCCTGTCCTGTTTTGTTCTATATCCAGGTGGATCTAGGGAGATTTGTTAGTGTCTGCACCTACCGATTAGTCCGATAAAAAAATTGGCGACTCCACTGGGGAATATAACCCGTTTTATTATGGTTTTTGGTGTTTTTCCTTGGCCATTTGTTCATGCCTTACCCTTCTCCATTCATATCAATCTCTGAGTCTTCAGGATACCCTGATAGACCCTCTGGGTCTAGAGGCCTCTTCAAATTTTGTGTCTTTTTCCAAAAATTTGATTATTTTCAGACATTCTCGCACTGCACTCCACAGTAGCCTACGAGAACATATTGAGTTCGCACCCTACCTTTAGGTTCAGTGCAAGGTTCTCACACTCTATTCAAAGCCCACCTGTGAGAATCACTAATTCTCGCACTGTGTAATATTGCCATCCTGCGAACTCACTTTTTCAAAGTTTTGGATTTGAGTTGTTTCATCTTGAACTGCCCAGATCAGTTTAGATGCCTAAAAAGAGTTTCTTGGACCATTGATTGATGTTCTCTTGTCTTCGTTTCTTGTGCATGAACAGTCTTAGGATTTCAAAGGCTCTTCCTGACACTTGTTCTTGACTTTAATTTCTTGACTTTTCTTGGCAAAGCTATACTCTCTGATTCCGGAATCTGAGTGTGCTTGTTTGGTTAAGGACCGGCAATCGGTTGAAAGTTGAGTTTCTTGGTCTTCATCATTTGCTTATTGTTTGAAATATCACTTTTCTTATGCAATTGAAAAGACTAGATTGGTTTGCTTGTTATTTTTGTTTCCATTGAAAGAGTGGTTTGGGTTTTTATCATTGCTTGTTTATTGGTTTTTTATTTTCTGTACTCTCACTATCATGGTGTAAGTCCTTTTTGAACAGTGAACAAAGTTTTTCTTTCAAAAAACATTTTCATCTTCGAAAGTATTGAAAATCAATTGTTGAACTTATTGAAAAAGAAACAATAGAGAATTGTTATTCATGTGTGATTTGTTGCATTTGCATTTTAAAGGAAATTGTGTCTTGTAGTTCAAAATTTGATCCGAAAAACTTCTCTCTCCCTCCCATACATAGGATTCATTGAATGAAAATTGATATATTTCATTCTTATCCATGAATCGTTGGGTCAGAGTCTTATACAACATCAGTTTCATCTGTGTTTCCTTTGAGTAAACAACATCTCTTAATAACACTGCGCAATTGTAAAATTTACCTAGTAACTCTTTTCTAGGGCTCTATTACACCAACATTTAGCTAGGCTAGCGCTTTGAAGTAGGAAGAGAGATACACTCTTAAAAGCACAAAACACACAATAGCATCTTGTGTTAAGGAGTGTTAAATTCCATTTGCAACATCTTGTCCTTGGAAGCCCTTCTCACGCAAGGGTCAAACACGAGGTCGCATTGATATTGACAGAGTTACTCACCCTGCTTTGTTGATATCAGTGTAGAGATTGCACGTATTATGGGGATCACTCGGAGGTATACCCACAATGATGAGTGGACGCCTTTTGAGTTGATTTCGGGCTAGATACCCTGCCCTTGCGTGTGGATCGGACTGTCGATTGTCCCCCCAGGATTTATTGTTGTTGGTGGTAACCTTAGTGGCCTATCTTTCTAGGTTCTTACACGAGGTGAGTGTGAAGGGGAAAGTCTTCACGGTACCTGGAATTGACGTTGACCAAACTCACTCGGGCTCCTTGGAGGGTATACCCACAATTATGTGTGGGAGCTTGCACCAGGGTGTAAGTCCGTTAAGCAGGTCGTCAGTGTAACTTTTCCACCCTAGCCCAGCCCCTTCTCGTCTCGTTGTTGCGACATTGGATTTCATCACCAACTAGTGACTTCGGAATTAGAAGGTCTTGTTTTCTTGGTGATTGCTTCCTAGATTTTGTGTACTAGAATGTGTTGTTTGTTTATCAAAGTTGACCATAGGATTTTATTCGTGAAGTTTGTCACTCGGTTACAATAGCTCCTCCACGTCGTTCACGTAGAATGCAGGGTTTATCTCCAGAGCATATGGAAGGTTCTCAACCCTTGCCTACAAGAACACCTGAGGGCTCTCCTCGGCAAAGTGAAGTCACAGTCGTCACCATGCCACAAGTGGAACGAACTGACTCTCTAGAAAATTTTCGAATTACAAATACTCGAGAGTACTTTTGACTTCACCATGATTCTGAGCAACTGTTTATGCAACTGAATTCTTCCGGAGACTTAGTTGTTACATCTTTTGGATCACCGGTTGGACCCTTTCCAGGCATAGAATGCCAAGATCTTTTTTGGTCTACAGGTGTTTTTCGACGAGACCTTTTTGGTCCAGGCTCACCTGTGATTTCCGAAATCACCCCACCTATGATCTTCGAAATCTCTAGTCTAGAGACAGTATCGTTGACTACCTCCTATCACTTTACCGTCCCTGCCGAAATGGCCCATCTCACAGATACTACAAGTGTTCCAATCGGGTTTACTACGGTTAGTCTTGCTCCCATCAACACACCGCGAACGCCCAACGTCACTCCGACACTACCACTTGGATACCGTGTGTTGAATGATTCCATTCCCACTCCTATGCAAACCCCATCCGGCTCTCCTGGTGGTCCTTCTTCTTCTGGGCACTCTCTTCCCAATTTTATTCTGACACTCCCTCAATTTCCTTTTGGAGGTCCTTCTTTGTCCTCCACTAGCAGTCTTAATCCTAGTGGCACTATTCCGTCATTCACTCCAAATTACTAGATTCTGGTTGGTGGACAGTTTCACCAAGGTGGTATGACTCAACCCCCTTTCAGTGGGAAAATTCCTATTGGCACGCAAGTCCCAATTGGAACACAACCCCCAATTGGAACACCACCTTCAATGGGAGGTTCGACCCCACCTTATGGGCAGAACATACCTCCCTCCTTGGCCCAGTATTGGAATCAGTTGATACAACATCCTCCTCAATCGACTGGGGGGCAACAGTTTCCAGCTGCATTCGTAATACCCCCTAGTATGGTCCAACCATATCCAGGTTTGTTCAATCCCATTTGGGGGGAGAATGTTGATAATCAAGACCCTGTTCTAGGGTATAATCCTATGAGCTACTATCCTCTCCAACCACCACAAAATCTGCCTGGGTCTTCACATTATATGCAGACTGCTTATGGTCCTACTGGTTTGCCGACAGGGCTTCCTCCCCAAAGCCACCAGTACTCACAAGTGAATCGACAGTTACCCTTCATAGCCACTTTGGATCTTCTGGACTTGTCAAGGATTTTAAATGATATGATTCGTCACTCTCCCCAATGGCCTGCTATCCCAGCCAAGTTACCATCAAACATTCCTAAATTTGATGGCAAAGCAGGAGAGGACCCAAACAATCATGTTATGACTTTTCACCTATGGTGTTCATCCAACTCATTGATGGATGACTCTATTCGTTTACGTCTTTTTCAACGAACCCTCACAGGTTCTGTTGTGAAGTGGTATATCGAATTTCCATGAGGTTTCTTCTCTGACTTCAACACCCTAGCTATGGATTTCCTCACACACTACCAGTTACCGATTTGTTATGACACAGGGACTGAGATTTTGACTTCTTTCAAACAGAACAAGGCCACTCATATATTCGATCACATTCATGAGTGGCGACGGTGACGACGTCTCATTAAACTCGAACTCCCCGATCAGTTGCTGGCAGAATGGTTCACAAAATCATTTGTGAACGACATCGGTCGTGACATTGCCATGGGTGGAGTAGTCACGGAAGAGCAAGCTATAAGTCGTGCTCAATATCTTGACCTTGTTTACTCACAAACGGGTACCCTTTACAATTTACTACCTAATTTACCTCGTCCTTCTACTTCCATCACTTCAACTACTCCAGCTGCTTCGCATGCAGCCGACGGTGTGATTGGTACTTTTCAGGCCCAACCACATTCCGCCTCAAGCACAAACCCCAAGCCTGCTTCTTCTAATGTTCAAAATGCTTCATCTCTTACTCCTCCCACTGGAAAGACTTCTTAGGTAAATGCAGTCCAATCTACCCCAACTGGTAAAAACAAATCTAAAAAGGGGAGAGGTAAGAATAAGGAGGGCAAAAATACTTCTCAAGAAGAGCAAACCAAAACTACCCCTGTTGACGATCAAGATAAGTGCAAACCACGATACCCTTGTCTTATCTATGGTGATGATCACTACATGAAGGATTGTCCACGACGTGCCGAGGTCACTAAGTTTCTTCAAGCAGCTCCAAAACCACCTGCACCGGCTGTTTTGTCCTGACCCTTCCCGTCTCAACAACAGGCTCAGTTGGTCATTCATGACCAACCCTCATTTTCTACTACATCCTATGTTTTGATGTGTACTGGTGATTCAAAGCAGAGCGACGTTGCACTCACTACTCGAGCCAAAGATTATTCTCCCTCTAAAGAGAAGGTTGATGATCTACCGCCTTCCTCGATACAACCCTCTCCCGCGACTCCACCTACCAACGGTCCTCTTCATCTCGAACGACCGAGCCTCGACACAGTTCTTCGACCCCCCCCAAAGGGTGTCGTTCAGAAATCGGCTTTCAATCATCATGCTCGTGTTGCCCAGAACTACAGCATTGTTGAAGATCTGGCTCAAGCACCTTCTGCGATGTCAGCCCTTGAAGTCCTTCAAACTTTCCCCACACAACGGAAGGTACTGTTGAAAGCTATCGATGGAATCGATCTGACGGATACGAATTTAATAATTTTTTACTTGGAGGATCACATCCCAAGGTTACCCCCTCAACTCGCATTTCAGATCCAAGTAATTGTCTCTGACAAAAACATTTGTCGAACCGTTATCGACGAGGGTGCCTCAATGTGTGTCATGTCTCTTGCTTGCTGGAAAGCCATTGGTTCTCCCCCTTTGAATGAATCCCAAAACACTCTTAAAGCCTTCAACGGCTCCAGTTTTAATCCCTCTGGCGTCCTTCCCTCGTTACCCATCACGTTAAAAGGCAAAACGGTCCAAGTCGAAGTGGAAGTCTTTGACGCTCCCCTTGATTATAATCTTCTTCTTGGCCGCAGCTGGATCGATTCCATGCACGCAGTTGTGTTGACCCTTTTCCATGTGGTACGTTTCCCACATCAAGGTAAGGTCGTCATCGTTGACCAACTCGCCTTCTTTAATTTGGATACCCGTACTGGAAACATATTGTTTATCGCTAAAACCCCACCGGCTTATGAGAACGTCAGTGTAGGCCTTCTAAAAGACTCTTCGTTAATGGGTACTTTCCCCATTCCACCGCCCGATGTTCCACGCTCGTCTGTTGCTTCCATCAACATGATCTCCACCTCACCTCACAAACTCCCTGTGTCTCACGACCCCTGGATAGTACCTGACCCTGGATATCATCTTCGTTTCGGCGACGAAATGTCGTTAAGTCTGGTTGAATCCGCCTATCAGGCCATTCAAATGGCAACCCCTTATGCCACCTCTCTTGGTGAATTGTCTCCCGATCCTTTCCGTGTCATTTTTCCCACTGATGAGATGATCATGTCCTACATGGAGGACACCCCTTGGGATGATGGAAATCATCGTTCCATCCTCTTTCTGGAGCAACATACCATTGAGAACTACCAACGGATTTCGACCCCATCGACCATTGTCGTCATCTCCATCATTCTCAGGTCCTCACATGATGTGTTTTACGAAGGGAACTTAAGCAATATCTTGCCCACGACTCCCCTCGACATATCCGTCAAACCTGGAATCATCGAAAATGTCCATATCGGAGCTTCGTGCTCTTATGACAAAATCATCACCTACACATCCCTTTTCAAAGAGTTTCATGACATCTTCGCCTAGAGCTACGAAGAAATGTCAGGTATCGACCCTGAAATTGTGATACATGAGATCAAGACATACCCCGACGCTAAACCCATCCAAAAACACCTTCGTCCAGTTCACCCACGTAAAGTCGTGGCTATCAAACTCGAAGTCGAAAAACTTCTTAAAGCCGGCTTTATCTATCCGGTGGCTCTCACAGACTGGGTTTCCAATCTTGTCCCAATCGACAAGAAACAAGGCACCATTCGTGTATGCGTTGATTAAAGGGATATCAACAAATCTTGTCCCAAAGACAACTTTCCTACCCCCTTCGTCGATCAGATTGTCGATGATTGCGCTGGAAGTGAAATCTTCTCTCTCATGGATGGTTTCTCCGGGTATAATCAAATCAACATTGTTCCCGAGAATCAACATAAGACCGCTTTTATTTGTCCTTGGGGTACTTTTGACTATCGGAAACTCCCTTTCTGTCTCAAGAACGTTGGCGCAACTTTTCAACGTGCTATGTCTTATGCTTTCCATGATATCAAGCATATCGTTCAACCCTATCTGGATGATTTTTCTGCTCATTCAATGCACCGCGTCGATCACCCAACCCACCTCCGTGCTATTTTCATTCGCTATCGGTTCTACCGTATACGTTTGAATCCTCATAAGTGCGTTTTCTACGTGGAATCTGGCCACCTTCTAGGTTTTATCGTTTCACGTCAAGGGATCCGGGTGGATCCTTTAAAGGTTGAGGCGATCCTTAATCTCCCTCCTCCTTCTACTCTTCGCCAGTTACAAAGTTTGTAGGGGAAAGCAAACTTTCTTCGTCATTTTATCCCAAATTATGCCAAGATAACTTGTGGATTTACACGGCTCCTCAAAAAGGGTTCAGATTTCGTCTGGGATACCATCGCCAACAATGCTTTTGAAGCTTTGAAATTGTCCCTAACACGTGCTCCGCTTCTCTTTCCCCCCGATCACAGTCGCGATTATTTCCTCTACCTTTCTACCTCGGATTACACCATTGGTATGGTTCTCATCCAGGAGGATGATGCTAACAACAAACATGTTATCTACTACTTGAGTTGAAGTCTAACACCTACTGAAATCAAGTATTTACATGTCGAAAAACTGGCCTTGGTTGTCATCCAAGTTGTCCAACGCTTCCGGCACTATATCCTCTCACGCAAGACTACAGTGATCTCTACCTTCAACCCTATGCAACACATTCTTACATGTCAATTGCTAGGGGGAAAATACTCCAAATGGATTGTGATACTCCAGGAGTTTGACTTATTGTAGCCGTCGATTACTTTATGAAATGGGCCGAGGCGATGCCGACATTTGACAACACTGGAAAGACCGCAGCATTATTCATCTTTAATCACGTCATATCTCATTTTGGTGTTCCCCAAGATATCGTCACTGATCACGGTATCCACTTTCGAAACTTCATGATGTCCGAACTTACTAAAAAGTTGGGTCTTCGCCATGAAAACTCAACGCCCTATTACCCACAAGCCAACGGCCAAGTCGAAGCGATTAACAAAGTTCTCATAACTATGCTTCGACGAATAATAGGGATTCATAAAAAAAGTTGGCACACAATGTTGTTTTCAGTTGTGGGCTTATCGGACATCCTTCAAGTCCGCTACCACGTTTACACCTTTCCGGTTAGTCTATGGTGTGGAAGCCATTCTCCCGATTGAATGCGAGATACCCTTTTTAAAACTAGTTGTTGATCTCCTACCCAACACTTATGCTGAGGAAGAACATCTATTGTATCTTATGCGATTAGATGAAACTCAACGCGATGCCACCCTAGTCATAGAAGCTCAGAAAAAGCGTGTCAAGGCCCAATACGACAAACATGTCAAGCCTCGTGTTTCCTCCGAAATTGATCTTGTTCTTCTCTATGAACAAGACCGAGATATGCTAGGGGTTGGAAAATTTGAAGTTATGTGGCAAGGTCCTTATATCGTTCGACGAGTTTTGGAAAAAGGAGCTTATGAGTTGGTAGATTATGATGGTATCCCTTTGAGTGAACCCAGGAATGGCTTGTACTTGAAGAAGTACTATGCATAAAATCATATGTGCACGAGTACTTATATTTTTATTGTATCATACTTTTTGTGTGTTACTATAGCTTGCTTTTGTCGTTATCTAGTCTCTGCCCTTATGTGACGTTGTGTTTGATTTCCAGATGTCGAAGTCTTCGCTACCCTATATTGGCTTCATTGATGGCGCTAGCCGTAGTACTCAGAACCTTTCTTCCACTGCATGGGCAATTTACGCCCCTACAAACAAACTTGTATCCTTACGAGGTGTGTGTCTCGGCCGTGCGCCCAACAATATTGCAGAGTATAGCGCCGTTATCGAATTTTTGGTTGATGCTATCTTGCTCGGAATACGTCATTTGGTTGTGTGACTCGATTCGCAGCTTGTAGTACTACAGTTGAGTAATGTCTATACTATTCGAAGTCATACTTTGTTATGTCGCAGTTAAGTAATGTCTATACTATTTGAAGTCATACTCTGTTATGGGTGTATTTGCGAATTCGCCTCTTGGAGCGTTATTTTGATTATATTGAATATCAACATATTCATATATGTCTAAATACATTAACTGATGCATTGGCTAACTATGTATTAGACAGACATTTGGATCATTTATAAATCAATCACATCAATTTTCACACAACACATGATAAACCGGTAGAAGTCGTCTGTATATATAATGATCAAAAGAGTTTTTTACAAAACGTTTTGTCTGAAGACCAAAATATCAAAATCTGAAGCTCTTAGCTTCTACAAAGTGATGTCATGGATGACATTCACTGTAACACACGACTCCCCGAGCAACCCTACGGAGTAGTCGACCCATGGACTCTGACACTCCTACTGTATGACGTTGATCGCGTCATGGAACCTCTCCAAGAGGCATGTCTGGAATATTTGTGGTCAAGCCCTCTAGGTTTTGCTCCACTACTTGATAATCCTCGGCGTATTGTGGGGTTGGTGCTACCTCTCCTCACCGTTGAATGGGAGAAGTACCAGGAGGTCGGTAAGGTCCAACATATGTGTCATCAACAACGAATTTTGTATTTATTCTTTGGACGAACATATAAAAAACATTTTCATATAATAAAAATTCACAAAAAAAAAACATTTAAAAAGGGAAAAAATTTTGTACTTCTTACCAAGTTCCCACCACTGAGCATCCTCCGGCAGGACTAAGTCCAGATCTCCTCGGAAATCCAACCCATCATAAGCATAATCGTCGACCATCAACATCTTTGGTCGCAGCCAATCGAAGAAGGTATCATCATACTTGATGATTGGTCCAGCTACATGCCGAGCCATGAGCCGACACCATCTCAGCATTCTTGGATCCCTAGGAGCCAGTAAATTCCACTCAACCTACAGTCTCAGTAATGGAACCCTCTCAATAAATAAGGACACTAACAAAGATTCGTACCCAAATTTCTTCAGGTCGCATTGTCTGCATTTGATCAACTGCTTTTTCATACTACGAAGCACAGCATCTGCCCAGTTGAAAACCCGAGGTTCAATACACTCTATGGCATACTGGAAGTAACTCTGTAGCTCCATGTGAGGAGAGGAACTCCCAGCCATATGAGATATGGTGAACAAGATAGTACGGAGGGTCAAATCTCGTATTCCCCAAATAGCTACTTTTCCTTTCTTCCTCTCTGCCTCGGGAACATAGTGTAAGCGATAGTACTCACTCATGGACAGCCCACCACCTATGCTACCAGTCAGGCTCACGTGGTACCCCCGCCATGACAGTCCAGCCAAAAAGTAAATGTCCTCAATATCTAAGGACAATGTGTGGAGCCCCACATGGAATATTTGTTGATCGGGATCCCACATATGCACCAGGTACTCTAATAACCTGACTTGGGCCCTCATGCCCGGGATACGAAAGTACTTCATAAGGCCACAATTTCTCAAAGAGGAAATAGTGGGTGGATGATTTCCGGTAATGGAATTGTCTTCTTCATGCTCCCTTTCACGTCATTCAAGAACCATTTTGATGGCCAACTACCTACATAAGAAGCACAAGAAGAGGATTAGTAATTCTATTCATGAATTGGTTCTTTTCCATTGAGCAAAACTTAAAAAAAAAATTGTGCTTTGCGGTTCTCGCAGGTGCCCTTCAGGCACAGTGCGAGAACCTTGCAGGCTGTTATGGGCTCACCTGCGAGAATGACCCATTCTCACAGGTCCCGTGTAGCCCACTTGCGAGAATGGTTGAGCGCAAGTAGGGCTCACCAAACCAACCCAAAAATGAGTTTTTAACCAATGAAAATGAAAAATAAAACCATGAAAGAGTAGAGGAAAAAGAGCCTACCTCACTGTCGGTGACAGTTCGTGAAATAGATGCTCGTAACTCCCGCAATCTGACGCCAAAATTCAAGGGTAAAAGAGGGGTTTTTGGGCTCAAATAGTGAAAAGTGAAAATGATATGGTAAAAAGAGTTTTTATTTCTTTATATTTACTTTTACCATGTTATTTGAATATTTTATAATTATTTATTGATTAAAACCTAAACCCTAATGTCCTTTTGAGTGTAACTTTTGCAGGCGTAATGACTTCGATGTTCATATACAAGGATGCAGACATAATTTTTATTTTTCCATCGCATGTTTTGATTGTTTTTTATGGTTTTTGTATAAAACGTCGAGCGTGGTCTTTGTCCGTTCTCGTGCTCGAAAATACATGAGAACGCGATCGAGCATACTTTTATCAATTTTTCAGGCTCAACAAGGTTATACGAAAAAGGAACCCCCCTGGAGTCCTCTTTAAGCTCTTTTCAGACTCTCTAAACATGAAAAGATAGCCGAGTGACCTTGCTATTTTCTCGCTTGATAAAGTATCTGAAGAAAGTGTCTGGTGAGTGATAATTTATCTCTTTTTCGGTCTCATCGGACTATTTTACGAAAAAGGAACTGAGAGAGTTCTCTTTTAAGTGTTTTTCCAAACTCTATAATCATGAAAAACCTTCGAGTTTTCTATCTTTGGACTCATTAAACAAACATTGACAGACCCATAATGGGACCGAACCACTCCTTCTTAGGGTTCGTTAAATATACTCCGAAGGACTTATCCAAAGGACTTATCCAAAGGATAAGCTTATATCAACAAGCATATGTTATCCTCCTCAAGCTTGCGTAAAAATAAAGAGGTACTCGCCAGAAATGGTGGGGGGAAATTTGGGAAAGGGATATGTTATCATCTTCGTATTGATTGGCAGTAAGTGTCGCTCTTGAACA
>ML814048.1:0-39776 GCA_009831015.1 Picea engelmannii | reverse complement strand
CTCCTTCATCATTTTGATCACCATTCCTGCCACCCTCATGGGTCTTCACCTATATGGAAATCATAAGCAACAGCAACATGCACATATTTAACCCTGCTATATCATTTTTCCTGAATACATAATCCATCATTATTCAAACTCAAGCATTATTTCATAATAATAGACTATTATAAGTTCACAAGCATGTTATATGCATATCCAAGCATGTGCAATTACGCAGCCATATGCACTAAGCATTTATTGTCGGCATGCCTACTAATGCAAATGCATTTTAACTTCATTGTATGCCTTATGCACTCTAGTGGATTCCTGTTTTAATTCACTTATTTATTTATCAATTTATCTTGTAGTTGGTTGTCCTTGAACTCCTTCAAATATTTGTTGCCTTCTGTGCTCCCATTCTGCTCTTCTGCACTATGGCTCCCTGGTATGAACACTTTCCATACAAGTTCCACTTGGCCATTATGCAATCCAACCAATGTGTTTTATTTTCAGCATCCTCTCCCAGGCAGTCATATCCAACTTCATGTTTATGAAACATTCCAGCACCCTAGAATGAAGTAGCTCAAAACTTTCCATCACTCTACTACCACAACACTCTGGAATCAAACATCGTTACTCATAGTTCTCCATTATATTAATTTATTAACATTTCCCTGTGAAACCATACCTTTCACACTTAATATCATTCCCCAATGGAATTCCATTTTCATTAAGTGACACTTTTCAAGTGAGAGAGCATTCAATTTCTCTTCATCGGCATCATGTTTCCACTATGAACTATGATATCAAAAGTGGATTTCTTTCACACTTAAGCTTTGCAACTGTCTACACCTCTCTTCCTTCAAGGCTAGGCGGTCATACTTTTCTTTTTATTCCCATCCATGACATTTTTAATCTGCTATCTTCATATCCTATGTGAGGATTCTTTCTTTTGTTGTACATGCAATTTATTCAGACTATGTGGTTGTTGACTAATACTTTTGTTCCATTATTCTTGAGTTCTTTGTCCACCTTTCATTACTTTATTTGTTGCTCTTGATTGCCTCATCCAACTTCTGTAAGATCTGTCATGATTCCATGACCCTAATATCTGATCCTAGACTAGAATTGATTTGATTATACCTCTAATCCTACCAAAATATGCAAGCAATCATTTGGTTAGAATTATACATATCGTACAAAATTGTCAATTAAATATACATGTACCTTTTCTGTTTAATTCACGAATAAAAATTATATCAATCTTCATATTATAACAGTTCCCTATTATTTTCCTCTAAATCCTCTGAATCATCTTTCTAATGATTATACTCTTGCCCCAATCGGATATCAGAGATGAAAGTTATGGATCACCGAAAAAACTACTTTCATCCCCCTTAGCTGATACACAAAATCGAAAACTACAAAGGTGCTTCCTTCAAACCAAGTTCCACGTGACCACGGCTCGAAACCACGGGCTTAATCACCCTTTAGCGCCTCGCTCTGTGTTTTTATACACAGGATCTTGTGTGAACACCAAGTCTGAGCATTGTTTTACTTCCAGGCCATTTTTACCTTAGCATGGGACTGATGTTGGGACCAAGTCCTCCGGACTTCCACCTTCGGTTTTGTTCCCTTGTCAACTTCTATTTTCCCCTAGATTTACGATTCTCCAAACCCATCAATCATTCCACTAGCAAAAATGAATGGTTGATATTTAATCTCCCGTCAAATGGATGGTCTTGCCCCCATATAGAGGCATCAAAGAGATCCACGGTTTCGACTTAATCAAGTGTTGAGATGGACGACTCTCAACCAATTTAGAAATTCGGTGCTCCGGGGCTCCGGGATATTTCGATTCCCAAGTCTACCACTTCCCCGGAGCGACAATCCTCCGAAGTACTTACCCTATTCTTCCACGACTTAATCCAACAGTCAAGAAATATCCTGAAGGAAACCCATATCGACAGTCTGCGTGCCTTCACAACTTCGGTCTTTGGAACTTTTCATTGGTAGAAACCTGGAAACCCTCGGATTCACATACTTCCGGAGATGACATGACATGTTGATGTCACCTAGGGTGATGTGGACCCGTGGAATGTGTGCCACATTTCACTAAAAAAATGAACAAATCGATGTCCAAAAGGTACCAAATCTTGGTGACATGTGTCCCCAGATGGATCCCTTGCCACATGGCATAAACCACATCATCAACCACATGAACAATCCACAATCACTGCTCCAGATTCGACGGTCTGCGTGACCTCATGGCTTTACACTTTCATGCATTCGACACTTTGGGGCTCCGATGCTTTGGGGTTTTTCTTTGCAACATACTTAGTAATCATCGGAGTGGAAAATTTTTGAAGTCTAAACTTCTCTACACTTTCTACCACTGCTATATTCAACGGCCCGCAACACTCTCGAAGTCCTTCCCTTGATCTAATGGTCGACAGGAATTTTAGGACTTCGGCGCTCCAGGGCTCTGGGTTGTAACAGTTCAACAAGGTTTAAAAATCCCCGAGTGAAAACTCCCGAAGTGGTCAACTTCAAGTGACCACGATCAACGGCAGAGATCCCTCTACACCTCCCATCATATCAGATGACTGACGAGACTTTGCGACTTCGACCTTCGACAATTCAGGCTTTTCCTAACTACCAATATCGTTGAAGCGGCGAAGTTATGAAGTCCTACCTTTTGTGTTTAGCCTCGATCGACCATCGACGATCAATAATATATATCTGACGGTTGGGACTTAACCTTTCCCAACCTTTTGTTTTTCCTTTATCGGATGGCTCTCGTTCACCTTCCTTCAAATCTAGTTATCCAAAAATCCTTGATCGCACGGTGGTGATTGTTCCCGAATTAGAAAGGGATGATCACGATCCAATGATCCCTTACAAAGGAGCTCTGACGCTATGGTGTTTGTGTGGAATCTGCAACGCCATTTGTCCTAATCTTTACTATTTCAAGGTCATAAATCGATCTTAACCAAAATACTTTTACCAACAAACGCATCCCATACCGGCCCGGTGTTTCAACCTGTAGCTTTGATACCAATCTGTAACGTACCCAACCACCCCAAGCTAGGCTATGCCACTTTCTGTAATGTACCCAACCATCCCAGGCTGGGCATGCTACTTCAAGCCTGCTCTCGGACTCCTTTCAAGCTCTAATACCAATTTGTAACGTAACCAGCCACCCACAGGTTGGGGCTACACCACTTAAAATAGGATTAGACATATTCCAAGACACCCAGCCATTAGCAGGTAGGGCACATTGCAATCCAAAGCCTCAGTTATCTGGTCTTATCTTGAAATCAAAGGAATTCTCATTAAAGTTAGAGGCATGAAAATAGCATTCATAAGACAAGATCCCTGCTATAGCATAAAGTAGTAAACAACATGCCATGCACAACAAGTAACTAGTAGACAGGCGCATTAAAAATACATATCTCAGAGATAATTAAATACAGATGGAAAATAAACATTACATAGAAAACACAAAGAGCACTTAACTTTGCAAGTAAATGTTCACCAACTAGCTGCAGACCAAGGATGTTCCTCCCAACCATAGACGTTGTTGTATTTTACTCTCAACAGCAGGTCACCCCTGAACCATGGCTATGAATCCACAAGGATGGGTCCTAGGTCAAATCTAAAACACACAGCAGTTGGATACCTAGCTCTCAGGTTTCCCAACAACACAGCAAATCCAAATTTCGAGCTCTCTTTCCCCCTCATCCTGCACAACCCAAAGAAACAAACACCCTTCTCTGCCATGCAGTCCCTCAAGTTGTCCCATTTATCTTGTGGGCTCCAGTGCTACTATTCAGGAAATCTCCCTACTGGAAACTCCAAGGATTCTCAGTTGTGGATAGTTCTATCTGAACTACCATCAATTTCATAACTAACAGGCCTTTAAGCACTCAAAGAAATCCAAAGTACACCATCTCTCTTCTACCTAGCCTGCACAACCCAAGAGAATGGACCCCCTTCTACCCAGCCTACACAACCCAAGAGAATGAACCCTCACTTTGGCATCTTTTTGTTCCCCTATATCCTATATACTTATACATTTTGCCTCATTTTGCCATGTGCTAAAGACTAACCTTCCATAAAGTCCTATCTTTTTCTAAGGTATTACAAATGCCATATAATTATCTTAATTTATCTTTACATATTAGCATTAGAATGAGTTTTTAAAGATGTTTGAACTTCCATATGTGTGTGATTTTCAATAATCTAATGATATTCATAGATTGTAAGTGTCCCGGGTTCTTTTTTAAGACATAAGCAGAATTACAAAAGAAGACATTTTTAGAAGAGATATATTCAAGGTATTTTAAGAAGATATATATTATATTCTCAAGGAAGATATATCCAACTTGACAATTCACACCAATATAGATTCCTACTTCAACAAGGTTCCACATCTGAATATTCTAAGTATATATAATGTGGCACCTTCTACATATATCATCTCAATCATCCAATAATGGTCATTGCTGAAATAATACAAGTATATACCTCAATGAGAAATACAACATATCGGTACCTTGAAGGATCAATTGGCATCAAAACAGGTGACAAGAGCATTTAATACTTTGTTGAGTTTTAAAGATAGATAACAATGGATATTAAATAGGATACCCGACATCTTCATATCAAGCACATGAGGGAATCCAAATGCAACAGCCTCAATGAATGAATCATGGGACGAGATCAATCGATTGGTCGTATACCAGACATATGGAAGTCAAGAAAATAAGGAGATATAGGAATATATTTTTTTGTAACTTTATTTTCCAGCATCTTAGGAGATTGGCGCTATGTACCCAGAGTTGTGTTAACTACCTATTGTATATATATGTGTGTACTCTCACTTGAGCCGGGGTGTGTGAAACGTATGAAGAACAGGATTGAGTAAAGCATTGTTCCAAATTTTAGAGATTTCAATATATCTTTTTTTGTTTATGAGTGGTAATTCCTTGTTGATAATTTATTCAAGTTAAAGTACGGGTATACCAAGAGCTTGGGCCCACTCACAGGTACAACCTTATGCCATCTATTTTTTGTTCATGGTTATTTCCTTTAAGTATATCCATATATGATTGTTAGTTTATGTATTTTCTATGGTAGTGAAGTGTATACTGAGGAATAGATGTATGTTGCACAATCGCCCCTGAAATTTGTTGAAGAATGACAGTTAATAATTATTAGAGCCAATATATTATAGCCCATCGCTTATACTAGGATCATTTGTCTATTCCAACGTTCTATGTTGAATCTAGGTATATGTAGATCCTAGCCACTACAATGGTTTTAATATCGTTCACATGATTATGAATGGGGATTGTTGAAATTGCTAAATCTAATATTGTTGTATTAGCTTAATAATGATTTATGAATAAAATAGGTTTGATATTTCCTTTTGGATAAGTATATACATCTTCTACAGAACCACGGTACTTTTAATTTCACTAGGTGAACATTCAAGGGGTAAGCCTATGATATCTCAGAAAATTAATCCCGAGAGATACCACAGCAAAGCAAAAAGTTCAAAGTATTGTGATTCATTCCTCTCTTGTCCATAGTTCACATTCGATTTGCTAGTTCTCTTTTCTGTGTAAACTGAATAGAGTGCCTCACGAGTACATATTGTATCTCGGGTTGACATAATTAAATGAATGAGCGTAATAGAATTCCAAATAGTTATAAGCTATATTTTTACCTCGTCATTTTGACATCGTTTTTAGGGAGGCACTCAAGAATTAGGACTTTTTCCTTGAGAACATTGTAGGAGCGATACCAGGCTGAAGGGAAACCCCTAGGCAGTCGACAACTACCCTCTAATATCCCATGTCCAGGATATTGTGCTTAGAAATCATCAAAGGATGCATGACTTGAGGCACTAAGAAACCTCGTGGATGTGGTGCAAGGACCACACGTGACATTAATCACTAGGCCAGTAAAAGTGGTGAAAAACATGACCCTCTAAAAACCCCTAGTACTCATCATTACTCAAAAGTAGCATCCAACAATCTGGAAGAACCACCCGAAATAGACTCTATTGTTGGTTTAGTCATAGAACCTCCTTCCTTTGAATCTCTACAAGACAAAGATCATCCCATTGAAGGACCTGAGTCAGAAAAACATAGTTACCGTATTGAGGAACCAGAAAACTTTGTTGCCTCAAAAGAATCCTTGTGGGGAGAAAAACCTCTAAACATGGGAGAGGAAATGGAAACATTGAAAGAGAAAGAACCAATCACGTTTGAATTTCCTATTCAGGAATCCGAGGGTATACTTCAAATGAAAAACATTTCACCCTCTGCTCTGCCAAATTTTCATAGTTTTCCTATTGAGGACCCAAACACCTTCCTCTTTGAGTTTGATGTCCTTTTCTGAAGCTATGACTATTATTTTGATGTCCATAAACTTAAACTATTTCCTACCACCTTAAAATAAGCAGCTCTTTGTTGGTTCATGGAACTCGGAGGAAATTCTATCAGACCCTGGGACGAAATGAAGCAAAGATTTCTCAAGAAGTATCAAGATTAGTGCAAAGTAAGGGACATACGAGAAGAAATTTTTAGAATGACATTGAAGGAGGAAGAAACCCTCGAAGATTACGTAGAGAGGTTTCAATATAACTTACAAAGGACTAAGCAAAACACACTTGATCCCGAAACATTACATATTATATTTCTCAGAGGAATCAAGGATGATTGTATGGATGCATTAAATCTCTTGGGGGTTGGGGATATCTCCCAGATGACCTATGATGATATCTGTGAACTGTGTAAATGTTATTCACGAGGTATTACTAAGTCTGGGAAAGGCCCCCGGGATCTAGTCTCCAGGGTCACAAAGTCGTCAGGAGGAGGAGTTACTAGAACCGAAATAGGAAACATGTTGGACAATTTTAAAACCGATATCCTTAGTTCACTTAGATCCCAATTGGATACTTTCCAAGCAAATAAAAAGAAAGAAGAATTCGACCTAGCGTTAGCCATCTTCTGTTCTAGATGTCGAAAAAAACACCCTTTAAGGGAGTGTCCTTTAGATAACATAGAAATATGTGGTATCTGCGAACAAAATCATGATACTAAGAGTTTCCCTTCCCTACCTGAACTAAAAGCAGTCTATCAAGGGGCCACTGGGGAAATGGAACATATCTGTTTTGTGGCCCAAAAATGACCATGGAACCCAAGGCACCAAGCATGACACAACAGAAATCCCAATTTCCTCCATACTATACTCAGTATCAATATCCGTAGAAAAATTGGTATGCTTCCATGCCTTGGCAACAATGGCAACCCCAAATGCATAACCATCCTTGGAAACAAGGCTAGAGAGGGCCTAATCTTCAACAGTCCACTCCTAAAACACACCCTCCAATTCAACATCAACAACAACTACAATTACCATCAAACCAACCTCCTCCACGAACTACGCAATTACCATCCCAACCAATACCAAATCCAAATAATAAAGTAGTTCATCCCACCTGCAATTCTAAACTACCCTTCTTTCCCACATATGTCATGTCTCCTACGAAATTTCAAAACATACATCTACGATTGGGAAGAGTGGTTAAATATAAAACCTCACCCATCATTTAAGAAGAGGATGATGAGGAGAATCCCCCCGAGTTAGACAACCAGAATGCTAATCCCTCCAAGGAAAAACAAAACATCTCTCAGAAACACTTCAACGAGTGGAAATCGCTCTAAGAACCACCTTATTCGGAAAGGTTAAATATAGAAAATTCTCCCACACAACCAGAATTTGACCTCTTAGGAAAACTTTGAAATGTGTGTGTAAAGATTCCTTTGTTCCAATATATTAAGTATGTTTCGATCTATGCTAAGGTTATTCAAGAACTCTACCTAAAGAAACCAGGAAGGAGAAAGAAAGACCCAAAAACTGTTCAGGGCATAGGGAAGCTAGTCGATCTAATGCTAGGAAAAGTATTTATGGCCAAATACATGGATCCAGGAAGTCTGGTGGTCAAATTCAACATCAATAACATTTCCATCATGCATACTTTGGTGGAATTAGGAGCGGCAATAAATGTAATGACCAAAGAAAACATGGAGAAACTTCAACTGCCTCGTCTTCGACCAACCCCTACAATCCTTCAACTAGAAGATAGATCCACAGTAAAACCTGAAGGGATGCCGGAAGATGTAATTGTTTTTGTAGAATCATGGGAATACCCAGTTGACTTTATGGTCCTACAACCAAAGGCCATCCTGGGAGGATACCCATTGATTTTTTGAAGACCCTAGTTTTCCACTTACGACGCATATATCGGCTGCAGATCAAGTAATATGACCATCTCCCTCGGGAACTCAACTAAGAAGCTAACCCTCTATCCTCCTACTAAACCATCCCCTAACCTAGAGAATTCCTCTTGGGTTGAACATAGTGACGAGGAACCCACACAACCTATGTTAACCCTTGACCAAGTGATGCAGGAGAATCTCTCCACGTCAGCCAGCCAGCCACGTTAGCAAATTCAAATCGCGTGGTGAAGAGAGGCTCAGCCTCATTTAAAATCTGAATTCAATGTAATTAAATGTTTAAGCTGGTGAGCTGTGAAGCCATGCCTTTGCGCAGGCTGTAGATAAGATAGGCCTTTAATGTTTGTAAGGTTGAGATCTAGATCCAGATGCTGGACTAGACAACCCATTTAATGTAAATGAATAGGGTAGGTAGATTGCAGGGAAGAGCTCGAAGAGCCCCCTCAGGTAAAAGAGATTTTTAGTATATCTTTGAGTAGTTAGAGTGAGTGGAGATAGAAGAGAATCTGCGAGTAGAGAGCAAAAGAGAAGGATTCGAGACCTTGTTACAGGTCGTGCTCAAGAACACCTTGTAAATACAGGCATTTGCCATATTTAATACAAAGAGAAATTTTTCCTACATAATCATGTGTTGAATGAATGTCTATGAGTGTTCTTCGTATGATATAGATGTATGTTGTAGGTTTGCATTTGCAGGAGTGTGTTTGATTTCAGGTGAAGGTATTTGAGGTTTCATGCCAGGAGGGCATGACAGAGTACTACGGTCTTTGAATACCAGTGCACTTAAGCACTTCTGAATTCTGTGGGTTCAGACAAAGACGTGATGTGGCACAGGAACTAAAGTCAACAACTCAGGAAAGACCTCAAGGTTGCTGAACACCTTGAAGGCAAGGTTGTGGGAGGAAACATAGTTGTAGACAGAAGCTCTGAGGAGTTCTGTGAAGCTCTGCCAAGTGGGCATTGAGCATATGCACAGCAGTGCATTTGGAGGAACTCTATTGTGAGTTCTTAAGGAGAACCAGAATCACTAAGGATTATGAGAGCTCTGCCAAGTGGGCATTGAGCAGGCGCATAGGGGGCGCAGAAGGATACAGAACTACTGGAAGTTCTGGAAGAAGACACTCTGCCAGGAGGGCATAGAGACAGTGTGCAGATAGACATGGGGAGAAGAGGACAGAACTGTTGAACGTTCTGGGAGGATTCTTGACACTCTACCAGGAGGGAATTGAGACATTGTGCAGACAGGCACAAGAGAAGAGAACTCTTTGAGTTCTGTGATTTGAAGAAGAATCCACTGAGGGATCTTCACAGGGTTGTTGAACACCCTGAAAGGCTCATCAAGAAGTTGCTTGAGCAAAAGGATAGCCAGGAGGGCATTACATTCTCCATCTGTGGGAGAAGAAAGAAGGATAAAATCCCTCAGGGGTCTGAGTGTTTGAGAAGCTCAGGAGAGACAGCATTGTGTGTGTGAGAAGACTCTGCAGAGGCGTAGAAGTCAAAGAATCCCTTGGGGATTCCAGGAGGAACAGCGTCGTGGAGAACACAGGCGAGGCTTAAAGTCGAGAGCTCACAGGAGGAAACAGAGCAAAGGTCGAGGCCTTTGAGGAACTTGGAATTCTTCCAAGTGCAGGAAGAAAGTGCGCAAGCTCAGGAGGGAGCACAGTAGCCATCAGATCGGCTGGAGAAAAGAGATATGGACCGTTGGTTTTCACGTCCAAGAAGGAGTAGGAGGAGCGCATAAGAAGGATGGATCTGAACCATTAGATCTAGAGAGAAATACCCGACAGCCGTCAGATCGGTTGGGAGCTACACGAGGTTTAGCATCGTGAACAGGAGGGTGGAAGTCCCGATAGAAAAGTCAAACCGACGCATCGGGGTTCGACGTTTTGGGAATCCTGAGGACAAGACTTCCGGAGCATCAGAAGTCGCGAAATCGCGAGAGGTGATCAGGACCGTCCATCTACTGGGGTGTGTGGCAGTGATCGAAGCCTTCGTGGAAAGCGAGGTGAAAGTCTCGATGAGAGCAGCTAATCGGGATATCGGCAATCGGGATATCGAAATTCCCGTGGATATGAGATCGGGTAAGTTCACAGTGAAAACCTGATACAAACTTGAGTCGTCCATCAATTGGGGAACACGTGGCGAGATCAGGAGAGTCCATCAGGATATCGGGGATTCTGTGGACAAGAAGTCCATACATTTCAGAACTTCGAAGTCTGAAACCCCGAGAGGAGGGAAGTTCTATTGGGGGCCAGCTGTCAGCATATTGGAGAAGAGGGAAGTGTCGTTTAAGGGGCCAGTTGTCAGCATAGCAGAGAATCGGGATTCGAGAGATCGGCAATCCCGAGAGCAAATGCATTTTGGCATTGAAAAGTCTGAAACCCCAATACGAGGTATGACTGCGGTCATATAGGGGAAGGTCAGGTGGACCACGAGCTTAGCCCGGAGGGTTAATTGAAGTTAGGGCGCATCGGTATTTTGAAGTCTGAAACCCTGAAAGAAGGTAAGGTTGCGGTCTTATGAGAGTTGGTCATGTGGACTAGGAGTTTATCCAGGAGGGGCTAAGGCTGAAAGGAGCGCATCAGCAAATCGGAGTTCGAGAGTTCGAAAGGACAGGAACTCTTGACGTCGGGGATCACAAAACCCCGAAACCCGAAATTAAGTCAGGAAATCTCACGGTTAAGTGCAACAGACCGTGTGGGAAAAAAGCAGGACCTGTGGATTGGGTTTCTAGTAGGGATTCCAACAGGGAATCGGAAGAGCCACTTCGGCTCGCTTGGTGATTGAACGATCATGTGAGCGGACATAGGAGGCATCTGCATCAAAGTGGTATCAGAGCCTGATTCTTGTCTTTACATTTCAGGTGAGGGAGGCATAAGAGGTAAAGAGTACTATGATATGCATCAAAGTGGTATCAGAGCGAGAACTTTGTTTGTATATTTCAAGCAGAGGGAGAAGGCAAGGGAAGAAAGCAGAGTGTTGAAACTCTGTGATGGTTGTTTGCAGGAAGGCAACAATCCCAAATACATTCAGCGGGACTACAGGAGAAGTTGGGACACTCAGGGATACAGAGTGACAGCAGCAGGTTTGCTAGGAGAGCAGACAGAGACAGCAACATGGCTACTGAAGGTCGTAGATATGCTGGAAGGAAAAACTCAGAGCTATGGAGCCAAGAATATATAGATGACGAGCTCACTTATATAAAGAGAGAGAGATAGAAAATCTTGCATTGTGGATGCAGCAGAAAGCAAAGCCGAGATGGGTGTATGAATGGCCCATGAGGAAGGCAAAAGCAAAATGGCCAGTCAAGGAGCTGATGGTCATAAGACAGCGTAGGTTGTTAAGAGGATGGTTGAGGTATGTTGAAAACCTCGACGGACCTGAGGAAATGGTTCAGATATGTGAACCAGAGACTGGGGACATTCTTGGTGAAGAAATTGAATTGGGATCGGTTGAAGATCTCAAGAACTGCCAGGAGGGCAGAAAGGAAATTCCAGTTTGCTAGGTGGGAAACGAGTTGATATCACTACGGGATCTCAGAGACTGTCATGAGGACAGCCAAGGAATTTCACATTGGCAGCTGGGCAATGAAATGAGGTCGCTTCGGGATCTCGAAGACTGCCAGGAGGGTAGTAGAAGCATCTCAAATTGCCAGGTGGGCAAAGATGAGCATTCGATACTGTCTGAAGGTCTCATGGACTCGGAGGTGAGTTCAATTCAACAAGGAGTGTTGATGAAGATGGGATCGGTTGATCTCATAATATGCCAGGAGGATAATGGAAGCATCCCATATTTCCAGGTGGGCAGGGATGAGCAAATGAGTTGGAATCAACCAGAAGAGCTGACAGAGCAGGTGAGCTCAAAGATAGAGTTGGATCAGCAAATGCAGCTGACAGAAGGGGAGGATCTGAAGGACCTTCTAATGATTGGGGGAATCGAAATGTTCCTACCATTTTCCCAAGAGGAGGCTGAAGTCTGCGTTGCGAATGTTGATGCAGCAACAGCAGAAGAAGGATAGCCAACTGAAACTGTCATGAAGGCAGTGGAGCAGACTTTGGAAGCTGCCCAAGAAGAAAGGGAGGATGAGCATTCTGAGGAATGGCTCAATTCTTTCAGCCAAGAAACTGAGGGAGCTGAAAAGAAAGAAGTTGCAGCACTGAAGCTAGCAGCAAAGGAAGCCAAAGAGCAGGTAGGCAGATTTATCACTCCATGGGAGATGGAGTTGGAGATGCTGGAGGATTGGCTGAACAATCTAGAACCAACAAGAGAACTAACAGAAATTGAGTTTTCAGAGAAGGTGACTGAATAGAAATTCAGTCAGGAATAGACTGCAGAGTTGAATTATGTAGCAGAGTGGCAACTTGAGGCCACAAACGAAGATAAATAATAAGGCGAGAGAGATCACAATGATCTACCCAATTGCAGAAAATTTCTGCAGCTAGGGAGACTGCAAAAACAGGACCAACCACTGGAGTAGTTGGATGCAGCGATCGAGGAGATTAGAAGGCTGATGTTGAGGTCAGTAGAGACTACCAGCGAGGAGCAGCTGAGCAGAGAGAAGGAAGCAACACAACAGCAGCAAGGAGATGGAGCAGATGAACATCTCCAGAGGTTTATTTGGGATCCAGGAGGATTTCCAAAGCTGAGAGATGGGAAGCTCATGAGAAGGAGCTCGTGAATTTTTGAAACTTAGGAGTATGATGCAGGAGCATCTCTCCACGTCATCCATCCAGCCAGCCAGCCACGTTAGCAAATTCAAATCGCGTGGTGAAGAGAGGCGCAGCCTCATTTAAAATTTGAATTCAATGTAATTAAATGTTTAAGCTAGTGAGTTTTGAAACCGTGCCTTTGCGCAGGCTGGAGATAAGATAGGCATTTAATGTTTGTAAGGCTGAGATCTAGATCCATATGTTGGACTAGACAGCCCATTCAATGTAAATGAATAGGGTAGGTAGATTGGAGGGAAGAGATCGAAGAGCCCCCTTAGGTAAAAGAGATTTTTAGTATCTATTTGAGTAGTTAGAGTGAGTGGAGATAGAAGAGAATCTACGAGTAGAGAGAAGAAGAGAAGGAGCCGAGACCTTGTTACAGGCTGTGCTCAGGAACACCTTGTAAATACAGGCATTTTCCATATTTAATACAAAGAGAAGTTTTTCCTGCATAATCATGTGTTGAATGAATGTTTGTGAGTGTTCTTCATATGATATAGATGTATGTTGTAGATGTATGTTGTAGGTTTGCATTTGCATGAGTGTTTTTGATTTCAGGTGAAGGTCTTTGAGGTTTCATGCCAGGAGGGCGTGACAGAGTACTGCGGTCTCTGAATACCAGTGCACTGAAGCACTTCTGAATCCTATGGGTTCAGACAAAGACGTGATGCGGCACAGGAACTGAAGTCAACAACTCAGGGAATACCTCAAGGTTGTTGAACACCTTGAAGGCAAGGTTGTGGGAGGAAACACAGTTGCAGACAGAAGCTCTGAGGAGTTCTATGAAGCTCTGCCAAGTGGGAATTGAGCATATGCGCAGCGGTGCATTTGGAGGAACTCTGTTGTGAGTTCTTAAGGAGAACCAGAATCACTAAGGATTATGAGAGCTCTGCCAAGTGGGCATTGAGCAGGCGCATAGGGGGCGCAGAAGGAGATAGAACTACTGGAATTTCTGGAAGAAGACACTCTACCAAGAGGGCATAGAGACTGTGTGCAGATAGCACAGGGAGAAGAGGACAAAACTGTTGAATGTTCTGGGAGGATTCTTGACACTCTGCCAGGAGGGCATTGAGACATTGTGCAGATGGGCACGGGAGAAGAGAACTCTTTGAGTTATGTGATTTGAATAAGAATCCACTGAGGGATCTTCACAGGGTTGTTGAACACCCTGAAAGGCTCATCAAGAAATTGCTTGAGCAAAAGGATAGCCAGGAGGGCATTACATTCTCCATCTGTGGGAGAAGAAAGAAGGATAAAATCCCTCAGGGGTCTGAGTGTTTGAGAAGCTCAGGAGAGACAGCACTGTGTGTGCGAGAAGACTCTACAGAGGTGCAGAAGTCAAAGAATCCCTTGGGAATTCCAGGAGGAACAGCGTCATGGAGAACGCAGGCGAGGCTTAAAGTCAAGACCTCACAGGAGAAAAGTCAAACCGGCGCATCGGGGTTCGACGTTTCACAAATCCTGAGGACAAGACTTCCGGAGCATCAGAAGTCGCAAAATTGCGAGAGGCAATCAAGACTGTCCATCTACTGGGGCGCGTGGCAGTGATCGAAGCCTTCGTGGAAAGCGAGATGAAAGTCATGACAAGAGCAGCTAATCGGGATATCAGAATTCCCGTGGATAGGAGATCTGGTAAGTTCACAGTGAAAACCACGATACAAACCTGAGCCGTCCATCGATTGGGGAACACGTGGTGAGATCGGGAGAGTCCATCGGGATATCGGGGATTACGTGGACAAGAAGTTCATACATTTCGGAACTTCGAAGTCCGAAACCCCGAAAGGAGGGAAGTGTTATTGGGGGCCAACTGTCAGCATATCGGAGAAGAGGAAAGTGTCATTTAAGGGGCCAGTTTTCAGCATAGCAGAGAATCGGGATTCGAGAGATCGACAGTCCCGAGAGAAAATGCATTTCGGCATTGAAAAGTCTGAAACCCCGATACGAGGTATGACTATGGTCATATAGGGGAAGGTCACGTGGACCACGAGCTTAGCCCGGAGGATTAATTGAAGTTAGGGCACATCAGGATTTTGAAGTCTGAAACCCCGAAAGAAGGTAAGGTTGCGGTCTTATGAGAGTTGATCATGTGGACTAGGAGTTTAGCCAGGAGGGGCTAAGGCCGAAAGGAGCGCATCGGCAAATCAGAGTTTGAGAGTTTGAGAGGACAGGAACTCTTGATGTCGGGGATCACAAAACCCCGAAACCCGAAATTAAGTCGGGAAAGCTCACGGTTAAGTGCAAAAGACCGTGTGGGAAAAGGGCAGGACCTGTGGATTGGGTTTCTAGCAAGGATTCCAGCAGGGAATCAGAAGATCCATTTCAGCTCGTTTGGTGATTGAACGATCCTGTGAGCGGACGTAGGAGGCGTCTACATCACCAAGCATCAACATTTAAACAAGCTATTGAATATGATTTTATTTGTACATATCTAGCACATCCTCACATAGCCAGCAACCCAAATCTGGAGCATATCCTCGGGGAGAATTTCCAGGAAGTCTATTCACCAATTGAAACAACACAATTACTAGATGAATTGGTTCCTATGAATGCTACCTCTGAAGATCATATCTTAGTTGTTTAAATCCATCATGGGAAAACCTTGAATATCAATGCTAAGATAGACTCTTCTCAACAAAAGAAACTCATTGAAATACTAAGAAAGCACAGTTCTTCCTTCGCTTGGGACTGTACTGACATCAAATGGATCCATCTTAATCTATGTACCCATCACATTTATCTTAAGGAGGATTCTTGACCTATTTGACAACCTCAGCGGAGGATGAACCCTGCTCTAAAGGATATAGTCAAGGGGGAGCTCCAGAAGCTCCTTGGCATAAATTTCATTTACCCAATCTCTTATAGTAAATGGGTTTCTCCCTTGGTTATTGTGCCAAAGAAGAATGGCAAGTGGCATATTTTTGTTGACTACAGGGAACTGAATAAGGCCACTTTGATAGATTACTTACCATTACCATTCATTGAGCAAGTCTTGGATACCTTGGTAGTGAAAAATCATTTCTCTTTTCTCAACGGGTTTAGTGGTTATAATCAGATACAGATCACCCCTACGGATCAAGAGAAAACCACTTTTACATGCCCATGGGGAACCTACGATTCCCGAGTACTTTTGTTTGGACTATGTAACACTCCGGCTACATTCCAGAGGGCTATCTTAGGGATATTCTCTGACTTGACCAATGATTGCATGGAAATTTATATGGACAATTTTACCATATATGGAGATACCTTTCAAGAAGTTGTAGAAAATTTAGAGAAGTTCTTGGTCAAGTGCCAAGAAACCAACCTCTCTCTTAGCCATGAGAAATTCCATATGCTTCGTACTAATGGGGTTTTTCTAGGACACCACATATCACCTACAGGAATCCAAGTAGATCTCGATAAGATCAAAGTCATTCGTGACCTTCCAGTACCCACAACCCAGAAAGATGTCCACGTCTTTCTAGGACATGCAGGATATTATCAAAGATTTATTGAAAACTTTACAAAGATAGCATCCCCCCTATTTCAATTACTTACAAAAGCTACAGAATTTTCTTGGAATGATCAATGTCAAACTGCATTTGAAACTTTGAAAGAAAAATTATCCATTGCACCGATCTTGCGAGGTCCCAATTGGTCCACACCTTTCCATATCTCTACAAATGCCTCAAACACAACCATTGGAGTTGTTCTAGGACAGAAAGAGGAACAATGTCCATATGTTAGCTATTACATCACTAAGAATCTTACCCATGTTGAAAAGAACTATATCGTAATTGAAAAAGAGTTTCTTGTTGTTGTGTATGCTATTAATAAATTGTGTCATTACATCACAGGTTATTTTGTCTTCATACATACTGATCACTCCACCATTCGTTATCTTATGAAAAAATCTATCACCAATGGCAGAGTGACCAGGTGGTTTCTCTTACTACAGTAATTCGACATTTCAATCATTGATAAACCGGGGAAGGAAAATGTCGTTGCTGAATTTCTCGCTCGACTCACCAATGAAGGAGAAGCCATTCCGGTGGAAGACAACTTCCCAGATGAACACTTCTTCACCTTATCTACTAACACACCATGGTTTGCAGATATCGCTAATTACTTTATTGCAGGTAGACTCACGCAACATCTATACCCAAAAGAGCATCAAAGGGTTATCCGACAAAGTGCAACATATTCTTGGATCGAAGGATATCTCTTATGTACTGCGAAAGATCGTATTATCCGACATTGTGTTCGAGAAGACGAAATGTATGACATCCTAAAATCATGTCATGATGAACCTTGCGGAGGCCACTTCGTAGATAAAAGGACTGCAAACAAAGTACTGCACCTTGGGTATTATTGGTCGACCATCTTTAGGGACGCCAAGCAATACGTCAGGAGTTATGACAAGTGTCATAGAATGGAATGACCTGTGAAGTCAAATGAGATGTCGCTTCAGCCTCAGCTTCAGATAGAACTCTTTGATAAATGGGCCCTCGATTTCATGGGACCTATTAACCCACCATCAAAGAAGAAGATGTACATTATGGTGTTCACGACTACATGACTAAATGGGTTAAAGCCAAAGCACTTCCAAAGGCCACAGAGGACGCAGTGGATAACTTTTTATATGAAGATGTCTTTGTTTGCTTTGGAGTCTCCTAAGAGATATTTACTGATCAAGGAACCCAGTTCACTTCATGGCTCATCCAGTCCATTACCGAGAAATTCAGTATTAATCATCGTATGTCAACTCCGTACCACCCTCAAGCAAATGGATAGGTAGAAGTCACAAACCGAGTATTGGAAACCATCCTAACTAAAACAGTCCAGCATCATCATAAGGATTGGGCTGACAGACTCTCAGAGGAATTATGGGCCTACAGAACCACCTGGAGGAAAACCATGGGGTTTACTCCCTATGAACTAGTATATGGGAAACGTGTGGTTCTCCCCATCGAATTTGAGATCAAAACGTTGAGGATTGCATTTCAAGTTGGCTTGGATATCTCAAAATCCCAACAACATAGGATTGAGCAGATTAATGAGCTCTATGAGATTCGTCAGGCTGCAATACATCAAACCACTTTAATCCAACAACAGAGAGCTAAATGGCACGATGAATTCATCAAACAGAAGAACTTTAAAGAAGGGGATTGGGCCCTACTATTTGACTCACGGTATAAGGATTTTAAAGGCAAGTTCCACACTCAATGGCTCGAACCATACAAGGTAGATACTGTATACGATAATGGATCTTTTAAACTATGTACCATTGACGAAGCAAGAACGTCACTAATGGAAAATGTTATAAACTGAGGTTATATCAGAATCCCAAGACCAAGGAGGAATTTATTTAGGAATTATTCAAACACAATGATCTCAATATAATGGGCACAGTGGCATCGCCACCTGTGCCCACTATTCCTTGACCTATTTTTTCATTCGTTACTAAAAAAAAAGAGTAATAAAAGATCTGGCAGTGAAAACCTGGCCTCAAACACTGTCGGCACTAATGATACTGGAAAACCAATTATTGGCCAACATCACCCAGTTAAGAAGATTCCAGTTGTGAAAACCTCTCGAGACACATATGGAAAGGCTATATTTTGTTCTAATATATATATATATAATGATAAAATATATATATATATATATATATATATATATATATATATATAAACAAATGTCAAATGTTAATCTCTCAATATATATCTTCTTTTGCCATAATATTTTTGTAGTATGTAGGGATATGATAAAGTTACAATTTTTGCATTAATTCTGCAGGGTTATAGAGAATGATTCATTCCCATTTCCAACAGAATTCAACAATATCATAAAGTAACAGTGGAATATTTGCACCAACAACCCTCCATCAAAATTGGTTCAGGTTCTCTTCAAAACTAAATTTTTTTCTTTTCTGTGAAATAGAAGTTGGAAAATTATTTGGCAAATGATAATACCACTAATCCTTCATTCCACCAAACACTATAATTAAGACCTACCGACTACCAATACATTGAAGAAAATTTTGGGACGTACTGACTTTGCCACTATATTACATAATAACGTGCTATATCCTTATATTGGCCCCATTATTGTGTTGTAAATCCTACATAATGAAAAAAGTTGTAATGAATGACACCCTTATGTAATAATTAGGTCTACTACACTATTAATCGGGAATCAATATACCATGGTGGCCATACCATTGACCGCTCTTTAGCCTTCTGACCATTACGTAGCAATGATACCCATACCTTGACTAGCCATTAAGCGACAATCATTTCAAAATACCATCACGTCAGCTCCTCTACGTATAACCATGACCATATTTATTTCGAACCACTCCTAACTCCATCATGCCTTGCCACCCATGTTTTAATTCAAGACACTTGGCGTGAATATATCATTCGAAGAACCACATGTTATGATTACCATTCAGTAGCCAGTACACAACACGATATCCAGATCCTCATATTACTTCAAGCCCGAATAAACTGGTAGACTCTGAATGAGAGAAGGGTTCTAAACGCTTGAGATAGGTCGACGATATACAGATCAAAGTTGGGCTCAGTTCCGAGCACGAACACTGGTCAAGATATACAGAGAAAAGTCGAGTTCAATTTCAAAGTCGGGTTCACGATTACCATATCTGAATTTTGATGCACCTGGTGGGGGGAAAACCAATGAACATGCCTTATTATCTACATAATAGCTTGACAAAGATGAGTGAGTTTATGAGGAAGAAGAAGAGACCATATATTGCTCTCTACCATAAAGGGTTCATGATGATGATCATCAATGCAGAACTGGAGAGAATGGGAATCTCCTGGAGTACCTTCATGGGTCAACCATTAACTAAGCCTAGGGGTAGAATTCTTCCTCCCAAGAAAAGTTCTACTGAAGCTACAACAGATGGATGCAGAAGGTCTACCAGGATATCTTGAAAGGTATTAGGGACAACCTCTATTATATAAGTTGAGACAGAGTCAGAAGAGGAATCGGGTAAGGGGCAACCAATTGGGAAAGTAGAGAAGGACGATGTCATGATCGACCTTGTAGCAAAGCTTGAAGGGGTAGAGCCCCCACTTTTGGATTCAGAGAAAACTTGGATGGGATTTGAAATTTTCCCTTCCTCCCCTTCCTCAACCAAGGTGTTGAATGAGTCTCAATTTCTGCCAGCCAGTCCACATTTCATTCCTGGGTATAAGGGGTGTTGGCCCTTGGTCATGTATTAAGGAATAAAGAAAATAAAGGAAGAATAAAGACAAAGTATGAAGTGCGTGGAAGGCACACAAACCGAGGAAGAGTCTAAGTGGTTAAAGAAGCATAAAAGAAGGAACGAAGTAAAGGAAATAAATTCGTTGAAAGAGAAGATAAAGGAATACAAACCAACAAAGAATATAGATCGTGGACAAGTCAGCAAGCGGAAGAAGACACTAATGGGTTCTTTGGAGCACCTCATGGAAAAGAAGGAGGAAAAGGTCGACAAAGTCCTTAAAATGAGGGTTATGCAGATCTAGGGTTTTGGCAATGTGGATATAGGGTTTTGGCACCTGGGCTTCGGTCTAGGGTTTTCTAAGAGTCGTGGAATGTATAAATAGAAGTCTAGAAGTGTTGAGATGAGAGGTGAGAGTGGTGTTGATATGTAACAGTGTTATTTTTTAGGTTAATCTTGTATTTTGGGTCTTCAGCTGGGTGCGAAGATCTACTCTACAGCTGGGTGCGCAAGGTGAGGGAATAAAGCGGAAGAGAGAGAAGGATCTACAGCTGAGTGCGCAGATAGAACTGTATATTTTCATTTATTCTATCAATAAACATAGTTATGTGGATGTATCCCTAGGGATAGGGTGAACCACATAAAATCTTGTTGTTCCATGTGGTTGATGTTTTTTTATTTACTAGCTTTTATGTTGTTATTGCACTATTATTTTTCCTGTTTAAGATAAGATGATATAACTTAATTCGTGGAGTTAGGCATAATATTGCTAAGAATATCTAAGTTATTTTGCGTTGTTGTTTTGGAATCATCTTTCATTTACTCTGGTTGTAGACACATGTGTCCAGCAACCCCCCTATTGCTACTTTAGGTGAGACTCCATATGATTTGCAGGTGTTTCCATAAGGGCCAGTAGTTAGGTTTTGTTGGTGCGATGTTAGAGTTGAACCCTGGGTCTGCCCCTGTGCCAAAAAATGGTTTTGTTTCTGGGACCGGGATCTTCTTGAGGGAATGTCCAGATGATTTCCATCGAAGACAAAAATTCAGAAGTGGATAGAAGAACAAGAAAAGGACTTTGTTGTAGCGCAGAACAAGAACCCTAGCATTACCACAGAAGACTGGTTGGGAAGGTACATCTTTATTGATTTGCGCGAGTTTTTCTTTGCAGGAGATCATAAAGAGTTGTACGAGTGGTTAGCCAGACTAGAAGACACTCAGTTTGAAATCAGATCTAGACCACATGTGGTTTGGACATCGGTGTTGATTAAGAAATTCAAGAAAGTTGACAATGTTGTGTCAAGGGTTGTGGATCTCTGGTTTGACAACACTATTGGAGGGTACATTATTGAATTTTCTATTGACATAGTAGAATCATATAGTCAAGCAGAGAGGTATTTATTCAAGGGACCTAGAGGAAAGTTTCTACACTTTTTGAAGTTGAATATTAAGATGTTATTGCATGAGAAGAATATCTTAAATATATAGTAATCTGTTGGATTTCAAATCTAATGTTCAATAATTCAGACAGTGACAGTGACACAGAGGCTGGACACACGCGTAGTGGGAGATCATTCACAAATATCCCTCTTACAAACCTATTTAAGTAGAGTTACGGGCCATTAGCACAATACCAAGGATTATGCAGTGGATAAGAAGCAGATCAATCAGAGGAAGAGTATTCAGATTCCGCAAGGGCAGAGGGAGTAGAGACTGAAGAACCTCGTTGAGAAGAACCAATAACTTCAGGTACTGCGCCTACTATCGAAGTAAGTATTACTACTCCTCATGTTGTTTTAGTAGCACTAAGTAACCAGAGTAATCAGAGCACTCAGAGTACTATCACAAGCAGTCTAGTACAAACTCAGTCGAGAAACCAAGGAAAATCAATGGCAAATGAAATGAGGTTGCCTATTTTCAGAGGAGATGGATTTGAGGATCCTGACCAACAATTGTTCTTATGCGAAGTTGTATGGAGCATTAAGCAAGTCACCGACGAAGTTGTTAAGAGAGATCAGTTTAGTACTACTTTGAGGGACCCTGCACTGAGCTGGTATATGAAGTTTGTTAAAGCATATGTATAGCCTAAACCACTGAATGAAACTAAGACTGCGTTGAGTGCAGAGTTCAAGAAAATTAATTCGGAGTCACAGTGCATCACAGAGTTGAAGGAAATCAAGTAGAAGGTGACTGAACCTATTTGGGAATTTGATCAGAGGTTTAAGACCTCGACAGGTCATTTAAGTTTTCAAATTCCAAACGAACAGCATAAGGAATGGTTCATAGCTTCCCTCTTGCCACACATTAGATTTCCTTTGATGTAACAGAAGGTCATTTCTCACGCGGAGGCATTAGAGATCCCCATGAAACTAGAAGAAGCCCCTATAAGAGAATCTAGTCCAGGTATGAGTCAGATTTTGAATCAATTAACTAGTTTATCTTTAGAGTTTGAAGACATGAAGAAAGACAAAGGAAAAGAGAAAAGACAAGACATATGGTGTATCATATGTAAAGCAGAGGGTCGTGACAAAGAGAATTATCCTTTATTTAGTGAATACTTGGCCTCTGGAGCTCCTAACCCTTTGAAGCGGGCTAATTTACCATGGTGCAAGGTATGTAGATCTAGACATTGTCCTGGTGAATGTTATTATATGCAGAAATATGTCCAGACACCCACCAATATTTATTGTACAGTTTGTAAATCTTTGGGGCATGATGAGAGGGATTGTAGGGCTTATGACCTCATACATGAAAGTTCAAGGGATGCATATATAATTCAAGGAGAATTACAGCAAGAAGATAATGTTGTGCAGTTCAATTCCCCAAGAAGAGGAATCTTCACCCCTCGTGGTGGGTTCATAGGAAGAGGAAGAGGAGGAGGCATGGGTCGAGGTCGAGGTCAAATTATTTGTTATAACTACGCCCAGCCGGGGCATTTGGAAAGGGATTGTCAGAAGCCTTGTACTACTTGCAGCTATTGTAATTCATTTGACCATGTCATTGAAGATTGTCCACTATTGTTAGCTAAAGTTCAGGAAAGATAAGGTGGAAACCAACAAGTCCAGAAAATAATAGTTGAACCTCGTGATCAAGAACCCAGAGTCGTTATTATTACTAGAGGAGGCGTTGTCACAGAAGAAGATAGGGTGACTCCATGAAAGACTACAGATGGATCAGGGATTAGAAGAGCTTCAGATACAGTGCCATTGTTTGATCCAATGAAAGAAAAGCATACTTTTGAAGAAGAAAGAAGAGAATTTGGAGGTGAACAGGCTTCTTCATCTAGGGCATAATCAGAAGTAGAGGAATGTGAAATGCCTCTAGCATTTGATCAGTCTACCCCACCTAGACAAGGAAAAGAGGTAAGCAAACTTGTGGACTTCTTATATACGTATATTGATTTGATTAAAGATGAAAGATTTGTGCAGGAACTACAACACCTGATAAGACAGTATTAAATGGCAAGAGTATATCCTCTCATGAGTAGAGTTTTTATTCAAGTGTCTAGAAAAAGGAGGACAAGCAAGGAACTGCACCTTAGTTCTCAAATTGGAGACTACAAGATGGATGTCCTTGACCTGGGATGAGAAGTAAATGTTATGAAGATGTAGACTTGGTCATTGATGGGAAAACCTAAATTGATTTACTCTCCTATTAGGCTCAGGATGGCTAATCAACAAGCAGTGATCCCCTTTGGAATACTAGAGCATGTCCCTGTGGACATCGAAGGAGTGAGGACATTTGCAGACCTCGAAGTGATTGAGATTATTGAAGATAGAGGTCCCTATCCTTCGTTGTTGGGTATTGATTGGGATTTCAACAATTTGACTGTTATTGACCTGGAAAAAAGAAGAATGACATTTGAAGGTGATGGCCTTAGGGTCATTTCACCTCTTGACCCCAATGAAGGTCGCAAATACACAAAACCTATAAGAGAAGAAGACCACACCTATGAGCTAGATAACATCTATAAACTGACAGCAGGACAGCATGATCATATTAATCCTGAAGCAAATGGAAATCTAAGTTGGCGAAGTGAAAGTGCATGCTCGTCAGATTCAGAAGAAGCATTGGAAAATTGGCAGAACATAATGTATGAAGTCTCTACACGAAGGTGTGCCAGATTGACTAAGGTAGTTCGTTGGATTGGCACAGAACTATGTAATCTTTCTACATTTGATGGTTTGAATAGTTTAGAGACATTTCTATTTGAATTTGAAGGAATTGTACCAGTACAACAAAGGTTGTTGGCACTAGATGAAGCCTTGAAAGAAATGCCAGCTAGATGGTGGGGAACACACAAGAAGAACATCGCAGAGTGGGTACAATATCGCACCTTGTTGACAGTGTGCTTTTCAAACCAAGTTGGAGGTTGTGAAGTTCAATACACAGGTCATAGTTTTCCTAAGGACCATGTGCGAAGTTGTGAGGAATCCTGGAGCAGCATTCCTAAATAACAATGGGTACATAAGTTCATTAACACCTTAGATACTACACCTATCAACTGGTATCTTCAAGAAGAACTGCACTTAGTTACTACATATTGGCACGGTATGACCCAGAACTTTATAGCTATGTTCCTATTTGAAATTCAGTACTCCACAATAGATCAAGCTTTCCAAATTGTAAGATAGAAGGTCTTTGAGGAGGCACCTAACCCCCCTCTTGAACAAGAAGAAGATGAATGGATTGTGCCTCTTCAGTTGTTATAGGGTTGTTATAATATTAATGTTGATGAGGATGACGACCCTAGGAATGTGAACATTTCAAAAATTGGAGGACAAAGAGATATAGAAGGGCAGGGATTGAATTACCTTTTATTGGGCAGCGTATTAAAATTAAGAAGGTTAATATTGGAACAGAGCAAGCACCTAAGTTGGAAAATGTTGGAGACTATTGGGATGATGCTACTATTGATAAGATTACAGAACTATTGCATGAGTATCGGGACTTGTTTCCAACCAAGTTCACAAACATGAAGGGCATTAAAGGGCCCATGGGAAAAATGAATATTTCTTTGAAAGCAGATCAAGGCCTGTCAAGCAGAGGCCTTACAAACTGAATCCTAAGTACAAGAAGAAATTTAAGACTGAATTAGATAGAATGATGGAAGCAGGAATTATAGAACCAGTCGAAGAATCCAAATGGATCAGCCCTATGGTGGTCCAAGATAAGAAGACAAGAGAAATAAGAATCTGCATCGATCTAAGGAAATTGAATGATGCATGTTTACATGATCCATTTCCTACACCTTTTACTGATGAAGTTCTAGATAATGTAGGAGGACAGGAATTTTATTCATTCACAGATGGATTTTCAGGCTATCACCAAATCAGAATTGCTAAGGAGGACACACATAAGACTACATTTTCAACAGAATGGGGTTCTTTTCAGTACATTGTGATGCCCTTTGGTTTGAAGAATGCACCAGCCATCTCTTCCAGGGTGGTGGTCGAAGCATTTAAGGAATTTTTGCATAAGTTTTTGGAGGCATACTTTGATGACTGGACCATTTTTAGTCTATTGAAAGAGCGTATTGAATTTTTGATATTAATGTTGGATAAGTGCAGGCAATGTTAGACTTCCCTGAACTTGAAGAAGTGTATTTTCTTTTCACCTTTTGGAGTGTTGTTAGGACACATTGTGTGTAAGCAGGGGTTGTTGGTAGATCCTTCCAAGATTGCTATCATTGTTGATCTACCTCCTCCCACTTCAGTTAGACAGCTGCACATTGCATTGGGACACACTGGACACTACATAAAGTTTATTAAGGGTTATGCACAGATAACAGAACCTATGGAGAAGTTATTAAAGAAGGATAGTAAGTTTCAATGGATAGAGGAATGCCAACAGAGCTTCGACACATTAAAGAAAAAAATGGTCACTATGCCTATTTTGGTTTTTCCAGATTAGAGTAATGAATTCCATGTTCATGTCGATGCTTCATCCATTGCATTAGGAGTAGTTTTAGCACAGCTAGGTGCAGGAGATATTGACCACCCTATAGCCTTTGCTAGTAGGAATATTTCTACATCTGAAATAAATTATACTACCACTGAAAGAGAAGGCTTAGATATGGTATATGCACTGCAGAAGTTTAGACACTACTTGTTGGGAGGAAATTTTAAGATGTTTATTGATCATTCTACATTGAAGTACTTAGTCAACAAGCCATTGTTGGGGAAGAATATGCAGATGGCTATTATTATTCCAGAAGTATGACTTTGAAGTTGCGGTCAAGACAGGAAGAAAGAATAAGGGACCTGACCACTTATCCAGGTTAGAACATGGAGAGGAACCTACCAGTTTGGATGATACACTACCAAATGCACAGTTATTGGCCATCAAGAAAGTCGATGATCAATTCACCGAGATAGTCCAAATCTTATCCATGGGAATGGAACCTCGCGAGTATACATTTATTCAGAAGAAACAATTGGTAGTTCGCGCTACAGATTTTCAACTTACAGCTGGACAGTTATATAATATGGGACTAGATGATATCTTAAGAATATGTGTTATGGAGTCAGAAAGACCATTGATTCTTGCAGAAGCACATGAAGGCATCGTAGGAGGACATTATGCAGGGAAAGCAATAATGCAGAAGGTTCTTAGAGATGGTCTCTGGTGGCCCACTTTACATAAGGATGCTAAGGAATACTACAGAGCCTGGGATGTATGTCAAAGAGTAGGGAAGCCTTCTAGAAGGGATGAGATGCCTTTAGCACCTCAGTTAACTTTACAGGCATTTGAGAAATGGGCTATTGACTTTGTGGGACCTATCAACCCACCAGAAAAGTTCACAGGAGCTCGATATATCATCACTACTATAGAGTATTTGACTAGATGGGCAGAAGCAAGAGCAGTTAAAGACTGTAGTGCAGCTATAGCTGTGCGGTTCATCTTTGACGATATCATAACCAGATTTGGATGCCCAAATATCCTTATGAGTGATCAAGGCACACACTTCATTAACAAAACTATTGAAGCCTTGACTCGGGAGTTTGAAGTTCACCATCAGAAGAGCACACCCTATCACCCACAGGCGAATGGTACAGTCGAAGCTTTCAATAATATTTTGGAGACAGCGCTAACTAATATTTGTAGTGTTAACAAAGATTATTGGGATTTGAGAATTCCAGTAGTGTTATGGGCTTATCGAACTACTTGCAAAAAGTTAACAACGTAGACTCCCTTCAAGTTATTTTATGGCCTGGAAGCAGTGGTACCTATGGAATATTTGGTTCCTAGCTTAGAATTGCAGCATTTATCGGTATGGATGACACCGACATTGTTCAATATAGGATCACGCAATTGATAGAACTAGAGGAAGACATGTTCATTACCGGATTTCATCAACAGGTACAAAAAGAACGAGAAAAGGCTTACCATGATAGATATATCAAGAAGAAATCATTTAAACAAGGATATTTGGTACTTTTATATGACAGCAAGTTCATGAAGCATCTAGAAAAGTTCAAGACACATTGGCTTGGGCCATTCAAGGTTTTCTATGTTACATAAGTTGGAGTTGCGTAGTTGAAGACTCTTAATGGAGAATGGAAGGATGGTTTGGTAAATGGGAGTCGGTTGAAGTTGTATTGTGACAACCAGTTGACTCGCAGCTCTCAGTAAAATCAAAGGAAGAAGGGTTTAGGTACCAGGTGCAATTGAAATTGGGTACCAAACATAGAAAAGACAGTCTACACACGGTAGGGAGGGATGGAGCAGAAAGCACAGGCTGCCCCGTGCAATCTGCAGTTGAAGTAATACATAGGGCTCAACCCTGCAGTGACTCAAGACAAGTCACATGTGAGTGTTGGGGGAATGTTGGCCCTTGGTCATGTATTAAGTAATAAAGTGAATATTAAGGAAGAATAAAGACAAAGTATGAAGTGTGTCGAAGGCACACAAACTGAGGAAAGGTCGAAGTAGTTAAAGAAGCACAAAATAAGGAACGAAGTAAAGGAAAGCAAGTCGTTGAAAGAGAAGATCAAGGAAGACAAAGTAGCAAAGAAGCTATATCGTGGACAAGTCAAAAAGCGGAAGAACACACTAATGGTTTATTTTGAGCACCTCACAGAAAAGAAGGAAAAACAAGTCGGTGAAGTCCTTAAAATGAGGGTTATGCGGATCCAGGGTTTTGACAATGTGGATCTAGGGTTTTGGCACTTGGGCTTCGGTCTAAGGTTTTATAAGAGTCATGGAATGTATAAATAGAAGTCTAGAAGTGTTGAGATGAGAGGTGAGAGTGTTGTTGACATGTAAGAGTGTTATGTTTTAGGGTAATCTTGTATTTTGGGTCTTCAGCTGGGTGGGAAGATCTGCTCTATAGCTGGGTGCGCAAGGTGAGGGAATAAAGAGGAAGAGAGAGAAGGATATGCAGCTGAGTGCACAGATAGAAATATATATTTTCATCTATTCTATCAATAAACATAGTTCTGTGGACATAGCCCTAGGGAGAGGGTGAACCACATAAAATCGTGTTGTTCTATGTGGTTGATGCTTTGTTATTTACTACCTTTTATGATGTTATTGCACTGTTATTTTTCCTGTTTAAGATAAGAAGATATAAATTACTTCACGGAGTTAGGCATAATAATGCTAATAATCTCTAATTTATTTTTCATTGTTGTTTTGGAATCATCTTGCATTTCCTCTGGTTGTAGACACCTATGTCCTGCAACCCCCCTATTTCTACTTCCGGTGAGACTCCATCTGCTTCGCAAGTGTTTCTGTAAGGGCCAGTAGTTAGGGTTTGTTGGTGCATTGTTAGAGTTGAACCCTTGGTATTCCCATGTGCCAACAAGGGGCAGAATAATAAGAAAAAAAAGGGAAAAAGGCATGTGGAACCCAAGTCTTTATGACTCTGCATCCCTAGCTACCAGGCCCTCCTTAAGTAAAATCGAAGATTATTGCTGCAAAATAAAAATCTTAAAAGACAACTGAGATATCATAAGATCCCAAGTGATGCAGAGAATCTAATGGAGGATATTCAAGGAGAGGAAGCATCGGAAGAAAGAGTAGAGGGTTGTGAAAAAATCCATGCAGAAGAAGGAAAAAGGATTTTTAATACCTTCATGGATGACGCCGTTACTAACGCATATGCTTTCATGCAGTTGAAACCTAATTTACCCCAGTGGAGAAACAAGGACAAGCTCTTTGATCTGGGGATCATCAATAAATAATCCCATAGGAAAGCCATATAAAATCTCAAGGAAAGATGGTTTTCCATATACTTGCAACAAGAACAAAGATGGACTGAAAGTATTAAACAATACAAGCAATAGTTGGAAGACACAAGGAAGTTAGTACAACAGACTATTGAGATTTCCTTTGAAGGCATATACAGTAGATAGCCACCTAAGTCTTACCCCATTTTCTTGCATGATAGGTGGGAAACCTTCAGATTGAAACAACTGGCAGCAGGTCAACCTCATGAGATTAAGCAACCAGATGATTTTGTCATCATTTATGTTTCTACAAAGAAGAAGGATCAAAATATGTTGTGTGAACTATATCTTTATAATTTCATCCTCCCTGACAATGACTGTTGGAATCTTAACCCTGGTGTTGGTGACATTCAGTTACGAGCATTCACTTCTCATATACTTAGTCTCTGTCAATGGTAGAGGGGACCAAAATTCTACAGGAGAATCGAGGTCGAGGCTAGATTAAATGTGAGGGATGAGTATCCATTACCTCGTATTATGAAAGATGATTTACAGAGGTTAAGGGCAGATCCTAGAGATGTCATCACTATTCGTCAGCACCAAAAATATGCCATCACAAACTTCATGCAGGTTTCCAGAGCACATTCAGTCTAGGCATTACCGATTTCCCATGATATCTGGGAAGTTCTCCCTAAATATCTAAGAGACTGAAACCCAATAGGGTACCCATATTTTGGATTGGCACTTAATAGGGATACATTATATGCCAATTCCCTACTAAGATATGTTAGTCGGTGGATAGGTCTAAGATTCCACTTTTCCATTATTTGGTGCCCCAGCAGGTTCTACAAAGCCTCTACTACTTGGGATGAGGAAGAGGAAAGGATTCAATGGTTACAGATGGAAAGGAACTTTGGGTATTACAATCCAGGTGATTTTGGACACCCAGCATATGACTGGGGAGCAGTCCATGCAGGGATAGCAAAAGAGGAATAGGTTGCATGAGTACATGCAACCAGGTTGGCAAGGGGGAGATGATGAACCCTCACTTTGGCATCTTTTTGTTCCCCTATATCCTATATACTTATACATTTTGCCTCTTTTTTCCATGTGCTAAAGACTGATCTTCCATAAAGTCCTATATTTTTCTAAGGTATTACAAATTCCATATAATTATCTTAATTTCTCTTTACAGATTAGAATTAGAATGAGTTTTTAAAGATGTTTTAACTTCCATATGTGTGTGATTTTCCATAAGATAATGATGGTCGTAGAGTGTAAGTGTCCCAGGTTCTTTTTGAAGACAAAAGTAGAATTACAAAAGAAGACATTTTTAGAAGAGATATATTCAAGGTATTTTAAGAAGATATATATTATATTCTCAAGGAAGATATATCCAGCTTGAAAATTCACACCCAATATGGATTCCTACTCAACAAGATTCCACATCTGAATATTATAAGTATATATAATGTGGCACTTTATACATATATCAGCGCAAGCATCCAATAGTGGTCATCGCTGAAATAATACGAGTATCTACCTCAATGAGAAATACAACATACGGGTACCTTGAAGGATCAGTTGGCATCAAAAATGGTGGCAAGAGAATTTAAAAATTAATACGTTGTTGAGTGTTAAATATAGATAACAATGGATATTAAATAGGATACCCAACATCTTCATATCAAGCACATGAGGGAATCTAAATGCAACAGCCACAATGAATGAATCGTAGGATGAGACCAATTGATTAGCCATATACTAGACAGATGGAAGTCAAGTGAATAAGGAGATATAGGCATCTATTATGTTGTAACTTTCTTTTCCAACATCTTAGGAGACTGGCACTTTATACCCATAGTTGTTTTAAATAGCTATTGTATATATGTGTGTGTACGCTCACTTGAGATGGGGTGTGTGAAACGTATGAAGAACGAGACTGAGTAAAGCATTGTTCCAAATTTCAGATATTTCAATATACAATTTTTTTTATGTGGTAATTCCTTGTTGATAATTTATTCAAGTTAAAGTACATGCATACCGTGATCTTGGGCCCACTCACAGGTACAACCCTATGCCATCTATTTTTTGTTCATGGTTATTTGTTTAAGTATATCCATATATGATTGTTATTTTATGTATTTTCTATGGTAGTGAAGTGTATACTTAGGAATATATGTATGTTGCACAATGGCCCCTAAAATTTGCTAAAGAATAACATTTAATAATTATTAGAGCCAATATATTATAGCTCATCGCTTATCCTAGGATCCTTTGTCTATTCCAACGTTCTATGTTGAATCTAGGTATATGTAGATCCTAGCCACTACAATGGTTTTAATATCGTTCACGGGATTATGAATGGGGACTGTTGAAATTGTTAAATCTAATCTTGTTGTATTAGCTTAATAATGATTTATGAATAAAATAGGTTTGATATTTCCTTTTGGATAAGTATATACATCTTCTACAAAACCACAGTACTTTTAATTTCGCTAGGTGAACATTCAAGGGGTAAGCCTATGATATCTCAGAAACTTAATCGCGAGAGATACCACAACAAAGCAAAAAGGTCAAAGTATTATGATTCATTCCTCTCTTGTCCACAGTTCACATTCGATTTGCTAGTTCTCTTTTCTGTGTAAACTGTACAGAGTGTATTGCAAGTACATATTGAATCTCGGGTTGACATAATTAAATGAATGAGCGTAATACAATTCCAAATAATTAGAAGCTATATTTTTACCTTTCCCAATATAGATCTGACGGTTGGGACTTAACCTTTCCCAACCTCTGGTTTTTCCTTTATCGAATGGCTCTCGTTCACCTTCCTTCCGATCTAGCGATCCAAAAATCCTTGATCCCACGGTGGTGATCGTTCCCGAATTCAAAAGGGATGGTCACAATCCCATGATCCCTTACAAAGGATCTCTGACGCTCTGGTGTCTGCGTGGAATCTACAATTCCATTCCTCCTAATCTTTACTATTTCAAGGTCATAAATCGATCTCAACCACGAGACATGACCAACAGACCCATCCCATACCGGCCTGGTGTTTCAACCTGTAGAATGTACCTAGCCACCCCAGGCCAAGATATACCACTTTTTGTAATGTACCCATCCACCCCAGGTTGGCCATGCTACTTCAAGCCTTCTCTCGGACTCCTTTCAAGCTATGATACCAATTTGTAACGTACCCATCCACCCATAGGTTGGGGCTACGCCACTTAAAATAAGATTATACATAGTCCAACACACCCAACCATTAGCAGACAGGGCACATTGCAGTCCAAAGCCTCAGTTCTCTAATCTTATCTCAAAATCAAAGTACTTATCATTAAATTTAGAGGCATGAAAATCACATGCATAAGAAAAGATCCTTGCTACAGCATAAAGCAATAAACAACGTGCCATACACAACAAATAACCAGCAGAGAGGCACATTAAAAATACATATCTCAGAGATAATTAAATACACAGCGAAAATAAACATTACACAGAACACACAGAGAGCACTTATCTTTGCAATTAAATGTTCACCAATTGGATGTATACCAAGGATGTTCCTTCCAACCATAGAAGTTGTTGTATTTTACTCTCAACAGTAGGTCACCCCTGAACCAAGGCTATGAATCCACAAGGATGGGTCCTAGGACAAATCTAAAACACACAGCAGTTGGCTAACTAGCTCTTAGGTTTCCAAACCACACAGCAAATCTGAATTTCCAACTCTCTTTCCCCCTCAGCCTGCACAACCCAAAGAAATGGACACCATTCTTTGCCATGCAGTCCCTCAAGTTGTCCCATTTATCTCATGGGCTCTAGTGCTACTAGTCAGGAAATATCCCTATTGGAAACTCCAAGGATTCTCATTTGTGGACAATTCTATCCGAACTGCCATCAATCTCATAACTAATAGGCCTTTTAGCACTCAAAGCAATCCAAATTACACCATCTCTCTTCTACCCAGCCTGCACAACCCAAGAGAATGGACCCCCTTCTCTTCCACGTAGTCCCTCAAGTTGTCCATCTCTTTCCAAGGATCTAGTGCTTCTGGTCAAGAATCTTCATGTTGGGACTCTCAGGATTCGCAGTTGTGAGCAAACTTATCCAAGAGCCACCCAAACAGACATTTATATCCATGCTCATACCAAGAGCACAAAAATTCATCCTAAGTGGGTGAAGGAAAAGGAAAAAGAAGAAGAATGATAAGAACCGGAAGAAGAACCCCTGAACCACCCCAAAATATCCCATAAGGTATGTTTATATAATTACAAGAACCAAGAACCACACGGCCTCCCTAAGAAGATCATGTAACTACTTTTCTCCATAAACTCAATTATGAGTAATTAAAATAATAATAATAAGACTTTTCCCCTTAAGCCCCCTCTCTTATGGAATCAAAGCCCCTATCTCTTTTGTCCTTATCTGTCTTGCATCCATTGGTGTATTTTATTAATGTATATGAAGTATTACATTTTCCTAGGCACTCTAGCCCCTTTTCAACTTTAATGGCTCACCAGCCTAAGTCATAATTACATAATACATTCTTAGTTCATAAGGGTTAAAAGCGGGGTGTTACACTACATATGACAATACATTTGGACTTCTAGAAAAGGATGGAGAAATTTTTAAATGGGGGGAAGTGTACTACATGCTTAAGAAGTCAAATTTCTAGACAGAAGAGGAAGATCCTGATGAACTTCAGGCATTCAAAAATATCAGAAAATCAGGGATCTTTAGGGTGGCATCACATCCAACACTCTTCCCTTGCGCATATTCCATCTCATGTATTTTGAAGAACATCGATGTAAGTAGTTTATATGTCTGCAATGCAAGAAAAGAACGTGTTACCTCTTTTAGGCCAGAATTTTTAGTTAAATGTTATCACATTGAATAAGGTAATAAAATATTGGATAGAAATCTCCTCAATGAGTTTGACTATATGCCAAAGGACTTATTTCCCAAATTCTATAAGGAAGATAAGTAATTTAAATACATGCCTAAGATTCGGTACCATGGGACTACCTTAACGAGACCCTATCAATATTTGGTGGCCATGATTTGCAGGTTATATGGGGAACCAAACACAACTCAATTCCCCCTATCATACATTCCATTGGTCGATTTATGCACAGATTTAGGTGTTTCATTCAATTGGGTAGATATATTGTCTGAAAATATCACTACTGCAATATTTACAGTAATGCAAGCATGACCAAGGACATTTCCCAGTTTACATATGTCCTCGTACCTCCTGGACATAATGTGCACATCCCATAGGTATCCAAATATGGGGTGGAGTTGATTTCCATCCGATGTCGCAATCCACATCTATTGCAAAGTGATCTAGGAGCACAAATACCATATGGACTAACAAAGAATTCGCAAACACTTCCTTGTTCCTTTATATGAATTCATCTTTTGCACCACTCCCCCTTCTATGACAAATGAATCCATAACATTTATAAGAAGAATCAGGGACTGGTATCTAATGGATCATGGCACTTATATAAGGGTATATGGTGCAATGAAGCCACCTCATCTACTTCCATGATTTGTATCTGACAAGCTCATCCTTCAGGAAGTAGCGTACCAGACTATTATACATGGGGTTAGAGGAATGTTTTACAGGTTAAAGAAAGTGATATGGACCCCACTACCTCTATACGTTGGAAACTATTTATTCTAGAATACCAAACAAGCCCAAGTAGAGGTAGACATCTTACTTTCCTACCACTTTGGAGAAGAGAGATTTAGAAGACACGATCCTAGAAATATCGTCAAGGAATACTTCAATAGTGTCAATCTCCCTTATGAGTATACTACTGATTTCTGGGAAGAAGAGGAGGTGCATCAAAATTCCAGAACATATGACGAAGTCATTTCCAATAGGTGTGGCCAGCCAAAGGGGAGGATCATTGATGAAGAAGCAGCAAGAGAAGTGGACAAAAAATAAGAAGAACAAGAGCAAGTTGGGAGATCTTCTCCCATCTCTATCTCAACTCATTCAAGATCTACCAAGGAGGAGGAAGAAACACCAATAGATAAAAATAGGAGGGATAAAGAAAACATGTTGAAAAATAAGAATGATGCTAAGAAGAATAAAAATGTTGAGGCTGACAAAGAAAAATCCAAAGCTGAAGTTGAAGCAAAAGTTGCGGCAGAAAGAGAAAAGGATCTGGAAAAAGTAGCAAGAGTAGCAGCAGAACTAGCATAGAAAGCAACGAAGGAAGCGTCCGACAAAGATGTTGGGGAGGAAAGGTAAAAGAAAAATGCAAAAAGGATAGGGGATGACACACACCCCATGGATGTATATATACCAGGAACATCTACCGCAGGAACAAAGACAAATACAACAGGAAGTGGTTTAGGCCTTGGACTCTCATAACCATTTCAACCATATGAAGTGCTAGATATTAGAAGCTTCATGTATGACAGTAAAACTGGTAGGATCATGTAAGAACAAGTTAAGAATATGCCAGTGATGGAAGGGGCTCCTATATAGTTTTCACTTAGGTACCATTCACGAAAGATGTTAGAGAGGATCATGTGGCAATAGCTTGAGTCAGTTCTGCATTCATGGATGCCAATATAAATAACATACAGAGGTTATGCAAACAAAATGAAGAGACGGAGTTAAGGATCATAGAACTCGAGGAAAAGCTTCACTAGATAAAATTTGATGAGAGAAGCCTCCAAAGCTTCAAATTAAGATTTGAGAAGGTTATAAATGACTTGGAAGGTGCCATTATTGGCATGTAATCTCATCTACACCTCTTCTAAGATGCATTTTCCATAGTCATCGACCAAAACAACCAGATACAAATGAAGTTGGCACATTACAACATTATTCGTGAATGTATATTTGACATAGATAGATGGATATTGGAAAATCTTGATGCACCTCTTGATTTATATAGGCCATCAAAATCTAGGAGAAAGACTAATTTGTACTCGTTGGATAATTTCCAACATATAGGACAAAGAGTTGATAGAGAAGTAACCAAATCTATGGCAGTATGTTCAAGGATGCATAAAGTTGCTCAGGAATTGATCAAAAATGGTTTCCTTACAAGGTTAGATGAGCTTGGAAGGAACCTAGTTGTGGAAGAAATGGTAAATGCAGTTCAGGATAGCACAAATCGAAGGAAACAAATAGTTGAAGCAACTACCTTCATCTCCACCAACCTTATTTATCATCATCTACTACAACTAGTAAAGCTTCATAAGATGGTGCAAGCTTTCATGAAAAAATTAGAGAAGGATGTGAGCACCCTCGATGACAGTATTTCTATGAACAATGCAACATTAGAGAAACTGACATACAAGAGGATCAAATCACTCTATGACCAGTTGGAAGTTTGGACGACCTACCTCAGAAGCAAAAGTTCATAGAAAAAGGATATTATACGTGCCCTTTCTTTCGTCTTTTTCCTAACTACTCTAAATTTCATCCCTTTCTGCACACTTGTCATTAGGGAAGGGAAGATGAACCATTTTTTTATTGCCTTTTCAAGAAGAAGATGAAAGGACACATGGGAGTTACTAATTTTTCTATAAAATAGGATAGAAGTACATTTTCTAAGGACTTTTGGTTGGCTTTTCAAGCAATGTATAGACTAAAGAACTGATGAAAGGACGTATACTGTGTTAATGAATATTGAGAAGCCCTCAGGGATAGTTGTTATAGAAGGAATCTTTGTGTATGAACAGATCTAAGTTGAGAACTATTTCTGGTGAAGATGAACATTGTTCCTATGGACTGTAAGAATGTTATATTGTTATAGATTAATTCTCATACAATCTGTACAATTATTCAGTTTAAAGTATTTCTTTAAATATCCTAATGCCTTGAGATTTGTGGGTTGTTAATTTATGCATTATTATAATCTAGACTACTCTGGTTATATTTATTTGTATACCCGTGTTTCTGATCTTACTCTTTTCTATCAGTTATTTGTGTAGAAGTAGTGCAGGATTTAGTTTCAACTTACCGATCACGGGTTACTTTAGTAAGCTCCTAGCTAGGATAGGTTAGAGTATATTAATGTTAATTTAGCTTGCATTTCATACATACTCTTCATCTACATATTTACATTGCATATCCACTCATCATCCACCCTCATCGGCATATCGGTCTACAACCGGCCCAAAACCCCAAAAACAGTAATAATGGAAAGTGGGCCAAATTCTGAATGGGTCTCCTAATCTAAACAGTGTATAGTCTAGTAGGGACTATGTACTAGGGAAAACCCCTTGTTGTTGTCAGGTGAATTTGAACCCATCAACAGAATTGGCGCTAGAAGGAGGGCCATCTTTTATGGCTTATATACATGAATTAAACAATAACTGAAATCAGTCTTCAACAAGTAGTCCCAACCCTCAACCTAACTTGTTTCCTCGAGTCAAGTATGAACAAGAAGTTATCTATGAGGACTCAAATCATAATTTCAAAAATGTCTCTGGTAGTCCTGAAATACATACTTAGACTTGGTTTTGCATACTACGAGAAGAGCTTCACGAAACTCATAGAATTACATGTGCTTACACAAAATTTCTTGGAAAACTACCTACAGCCTCTGAGCTCCCTAGGAGAAAAGTAACTTGTGTAGAACGTCCTAACATAGATCTCTATTTTTACATTAACTCCATAGATGACCTCATTGAAACTAGTTTACAAGAAGTCTCAGTACCTTTGAGCATAGTTGTGTGTTTCCTTATTGAACCTGAAGAAGAATTCGAAGGTGAACAACCGAAAACTACCATAGAACAACTAATGGGAGAAAACAAGAACCATAGAGAAGTTATACCTCGATGGAGGGCCCAAGGAGCTCTCAATATGGCTAGACAACTTCATGAAATGCCAAGGAAGTTTGATAAGCTCCTTTCAAAATTCGACCTAGATAAACCCAGATCTTCGGAAGATCATGTTAATAATTTCTTTTTAGCCATACATCTTCTAGGTGTCGAACATGATGACATAGTGTGCAGGGTATTTCCTTGCACTTTTTCAGGAAAGCCTCTACTTGGTATTTCATCTTACCTGTTGGGTCTAATATTACGGACTGGGACAGCTTTGAAAGGCTCTTTATGAGAAAATTTGGAGAAATAAAAACAACTGCATCTCTACATAATGACCTAGGAGCCATCAGAATGGACAAGAGGGAAAGAGTAAAGGACTTTAACCAAATATTTATTAATGTCTTAATCAAGTTTCCTCTTGATGGAGCTCCCACTCAGTCATTAGCTATTGAATATTACATAGTTGCATTAACCACCTCCATAGGGATGTTTGTAAAATGATCTAATAGAAACACACTAGCATTAAACTTTGATGAAGCTAAGAATGTGGAAAGAGATTTATCTGCATACGATCAACATCCATGTTACGAGGAAAGTAAGTCGGATGGAAAGAAACCATTGTTATTAACTAAACCGCCTGACAGGGAGTCAAAGGATATTGATAATATGGTCAAAATGGTTAAGAAGTTATCCAATGAAGTTGTGCACCTTAAAAAGAATGTTGGTGAAGGAACATCGAAGCCACAAACTTTATGTCCATTATTTAAGATACTAGAAAACCCACCACAACCACCTAAACCACCACACATGGCTTTCAACTTAGATAGTTTCAGTAATGATAAGTTTTGTTCTTATCATCAGCAAAATCACCCAGAATGAACTTGCCCTCAGTGGGTAAACTCTATGACCTTGGTGATAAACCAGTTGCTAGATCAACAAAGTTTGGATGATGAAAACCATGTTCAAGATCCTTTTGGTGTTGCTAATGAAGCTCCCCCAGAATCGGATATGCCCTTTTGGGACTAGTGTTCAAAATCAAATGATGAACATATTGAGGAAATCCTTGTCAGAGATACGCAGGTTATTAAGGCTGCTACTCCAAAAGGTTATAACTTATGGAGAAAGGTCCAGTATCTAAAGCTCCTTATTCCAAATAAGATAACATCCCTCTTAGGAAAATAATCCCCCTATCCTCCCAAAACAAAATGGCGCAATCCCAGTAAAAACTAATAATAAAATTAGCAAAACCTTCTTAGTGAACAAAGATAAACCAAGCACATCTGGCTCAACAAGGAATGACACTAAGATTGACTTGATAACAAATAATGAAAAAATAGTTGAGAAAAAACATGGCCATGCTATTAGAAATCTTGACTATAATGTAATTGAAGACATGAAGAAAACAAAATATAATATTTCCATGTCCGATATTTGTTCTTTAACACAACAATGTGAGCTCCTACACAATGCTTTCAAATCTCATGATACTCAGAAAGGAACTGTCGTTGCTACTAAAATATTAATCCATGAAAGTGATGCACAAGAGTTACACAAAGTGGATATAGCAGGAGCTATAAATGCA
>ML814047.1:281142-294761 GCA_009831015.1 Picea engelmannii | reverse complement strand
GAGTATACATGATTGATCATAATTTCCATCAATTCTTCAAAATTTATATAAAAGGATTGAAAAATCAATATTAGATATGAAAACTAAGTCTATAAGACTCATATATTAAAACCAAATAGTAAAATAAGGTGGTTGGTGTAGGATATAAATAAGGAGACGTCTTGCTCATTTGGAGACACACACACACACTCATATCTCATTCAAGAAGAAGGCGCTCATCTGAGTGAAGGAAGGAAGAAGCAACACTGCAACTCTTGGAGACTCGTGGTTATTCTTGGCGGTGATTTCTCTTGTGCGTTCTCTTTGAAAGAGGTGCACTATCTATATATGGTGTTGTTGTTGCAACTATTTGGTATGCTAGATCTATCTGGTGTGCTAGCCTTGTGTTAGGGTTTCTTCATTATCTATTTATCTTGAGATATGGTTCATGGTAGGATTATATTATTGACATAATCTATCTAAGAAAGGTTGGTTGGGTTTTTCCCCGGGTTTGGGATTTTCCCGGGATAAACTCTTGTGTCTTCGTGTGCTTGTTTATGCTGTTCATATTTAAAGTACTTGATATAATCCTTAATGTAAAAGAATATCTAAGAATATCTAATCCTTAATGTTCATATTTCAAGTACTTGATATTGCTCTGAAAAATTAAGAAAAATGTAATTCTTCACTCTCTGTTAAATAAGGTGCTGATAAAATATATTACTTCATCATTTGCATCATGTGATAGTTGTGAACTCAAGCCCTGTGCCTTCATCACTTCACTGGCGAATTTTACTGTGTAAATATCATTGTTGGCTAATTTGTTTGATAAAATGTGTATTAGTCCAGCGATTGCATCATGTGGCAGCTGTAAACTCAAGCCTTGCGCTTTCATCACTTCACTGGTGAAATCTAACCGTGTAAATATCATGTTGGCCAATTGTTTCTATATGCTCATTTGGTAATGGCCCATTTGAACTCGGCATATTCATCAGTTTTAACGAAGAATTTAACACTGAATACTTATCGTTCATTGGTGAATTCGTCCTGTGTGTTTTTCACTTGTTTTTGGCAAGGTATCTCCGCCCTTCATCCATCCTTACAGCCTCGTTTCATTAGCTCATCCCCTTTTCTGCATTGGGTTGGCATTCACTCTACGTTTTTATCATTGCAGTATTCCTTTGGATGGCGTGATCTGTTATATATTTATCTATGGATGGCGTGATTTGTTATATATCATTGCAGTATTGGTGTGGATGGCGTGATCTGTTATATATTTATCTGTGGATGGCGTGATCTGTTATATATCTGTGGATGGATATTTTATCATTGCAGTATTCCCATCACCTGCATTTATCTGTGATGTTAGCGACAACATGTCGCGTTCTCGCAGAAACGGTGGTGTAACCTTGATGGGATACCCTTGCCTTATGATCGCTGGACGCGATTTCGCGTTGAAGGTGTTAAAGTGGACAATGCCTGTGGCAGTCGCAGTGATTTGCTTTTATTTCCCAGCCTTGACCCATTTTTCTCTCTCGTACCTTTTTCCCTCACGCCCAGCTTAAACGAAAACACTCAGCGTTATTCCTGACAAAATTTCTTGGGATGACAGTCCTGTGTAGTGTTCTCTGACAGGTTAGAGGAAGAGTAAACCTAGATTCCTTTTTCCAGATTGTTTTCTTTTGCTATTTTCAGAATTCTTTTAATGTCTGTGAGGTGTACATGCACCGATTCTTCATAGTTTGGAAGCCCTTTATTGTAATGCTCTTGGGTTAAGTCCACGACCCTCATAGCTAGTTATGCCTCAAAATAGTGAAACGTGGTAGATTCTAATTAACCAATTTCCTAAAAGTTTGTAAATTGTTATTAAATTAGCTTTAATTCTAGCAAGTTTTTACTAAATGTATTTATCCTTTAAATAGGGGAGCCTAATTGAATGACTGATAAGAGTTTTAATTCCTTAAAGAACGGAATTTAATTTAGCCTTTTGAGAGGGGAAGATAATTACCTCAACCTCTTTTATAACTTAGGTTACTTGTACTAATCACCTTCAGATTTTTAGATCTATCGTTGTAATGAATAGCTAAGGTAAGGTTCTTGAACCTGAGGGTAAACTAGTTCTTGTTATTAATTTTTCTTGACCCTTTTCTTCTTTCATTTAAATTGTAATTATTTCATTTTAACCTTTATCATTCTATTTTGATATGTGGTGAATGGATAATGTACTTGAGCCATCATAGCGTAGACCTTTATTGTTCAGATGGAGGAAGCATATGATCATTATAAAAACTTGTTTAGACCTCTTCATTTGTTAGGAATGGTTAAGTTTTTAATAGATTTTTATTAGAGCAACGGGGTACCTTTGTTAATAATAATAAATTATTATTATTAATATTGCGGTAGGAATGGTTAAGTTTTTAATGGATTTTTATTAGAGCAATGAGGTACCTTTATTAATAATAACAAATTATTATTATTATTATTATTGTGGGATAAGGAATTGTGTAAATATTGTTAAGAKATGCCTAGTCTATCCCGAAGATATTGTTGTGTACACATATGTAATTACCGGATATTGATGTTAAACTCGAACACCTAAACACCTAATAATATGGTAGGGCATTTTGATTTAGGTAGTGCTCTATTGACACTGTAATTTCAAAATTGCGCTTATGTTGTTTTTAAAGCTAAATTTAAACTACACCTTATTGATAAATTTCTTTTAGACATGTTATGATGGGCATGTAACCGATGTTTATGTTGGAGATAAAAGTACTTCTTAAGATCTTATTAATTATTTCCATCACGTTGGTTAATGCTAGTGTTGATTTTATAGCTATTGCGTCAAATGAGTTTAGAATATTGCGCTAATTATGGATTATAATTGTGGCGTTGTTGCGTAAATTGTTGGTTCATAATTATCGATCTTTGATTTATAAATTCAGATTATTGAATTAAGGTTACTGTGGATCTTTAATGATTTCATTAAACAATCTTAGAATATTGAGCTAATTTTGACCTGGGATTGTAGACTAATGTTAGTCACTACATTAAATGATAATTTGTAGCTATACGGTATTTTTACGATTATAACTAATGATTAATTATATTGTTAAATGTTAAATCCAGTCAAGGTTCGAACTTTAACAATAAGATCCTTCAATGTTGAATTAGAGGGTACCTTGATGACAAATTATGATCTATAGTTGCGCGATGGAATGGCCTTAAGACTAATGTGGATTGTATCCCTTTGTTTAATCAATGTTGTATTGGGTCATAGACTTTTGTGTGCTTGGTCTATTGTGTTGGGTGGGACGTACACACCTCCATGTTCCTCAGAACAGTCGCCAGCCCTGAGACCTTAAATGGTTAAAATTGATGGAAACCTGGGCTTGACCGTTTCTTATGTGTCTTGGAGGTCCTAACCATTGGAGGGTACGACGGATGGGTAGTCAGTGTTTTTATTGTCGGTTGAATGTTGTTCTTTACTGGCAGTTGTTGATGTGCGTCTTAGAACTTTATGTTGATATCACAGTTGCTTGCGTCATGATTGTCGTCAGGTGGCAGTGTAGAGTATAATGTCTTGTTACCCTTGTACACACGCACACACAAAAAAAAAATTCACTTGTTATAAGAGGTTGTCGACGTAACGAGGAGGTTTTTTACATATGGTATCAGAGCGGGTTCGACCCATGACTTGGGATCGCTGCGACTTTCATTGACATGATTTGATTATACTGTTTCTAATCGAGTTGATTGTGTGTGTGCAGGTAATCATTCTTAGAGGATTTCATGGAGGCAAATGATGGGGTGGTAGGGGAGGAGGTGCGATGCCTCCAGTAGCATCCACACCTGAGGGGTCTAACCCCCAGGGAGATGAGCAGGCTCTTGGACAGGAGCCAATAGTAGTTGGCGACATAGTCGAGATGATGAGATCCTTTCAGCGCATGTCCGAGGCACTGATCAATCGTTTGGACAGAGATGAGGCCAGAGCGTTGGCGCCCGCTGAGGTTTCACCGCACGCATCGGTCGTTACTAGTAGCATTCAACGTGAACTCAAGAAGGTCAAATTTCTCGAGTTCTTTGGTGCCTCGGATGACACAGCTGCCGAGGCATGGTTTGAGAACATGGTGATTTGCTTCGCACTTCGTGATTATACCTCCAACATGAAGGTTTGCATGGCGGTCTTTCAACTAAAGGGGAGCGCTCTTCTATGGTAGAAGATGTTCCTACCACAACTGAACATGGTCGTCAAAGACGTGTCATGGAACTGTTCGGGGAACGGTTCCGAGAGAGGTACCTTTCAGAGGAATTCATTGAGCGTCGTCTCAATGAGTTCAACGCCTTACGACAGGAAGGTCGTACGGTGCTCGAGTACAACGCCCGTTTTATGGAATTGCTTCGGAACGCTCCGCACCTTAACACTGAAAAACTTAAGTTCAACAGGTTCGTGTTCGACCTTAATGGTGACCTGCGCGCAAAGGTTAGGATTTTGATGCCCCAAACCTTGCACGATGTCGTCCAGAAGGCCCTCATAGAAAAGGAGGAGCTTATCAGTTGGGGTCAAAACAAGACTCCAGCGAGACCAGCATGGCAGGCTTCATCTGGAACACAGCAGCACCAGACACCAGCGAGACATACACCGGGATATCGTGGCTTACAGAGGGGATCCACTTTCACCACACCCCAGCGACCACCACATCAGCAATGGACACCTTATAGGGGACAACAGCATCAGCAGTAGCGTCGCCCATAGTAGCAACAATTTAGGCCTGTTCAGCAGAACAGACCAGGGTTCCAGGTCGGTGGGCTGTCATCTTCTACTTCGGGTACCAGGACTACTGGGCCGAAGAAGGGGTGTTGGACGTGTGTGGAGCCACACTACCAGCGCGACTGTCCTATGGAGAGGACCAGAGCGTCCAGATCAGTCGGACCCACTACCATGGGAGATATGGGCAAGCCCATCGAATTCATGCAGTGATGAATAATCGCCAGGCAGAGCACCAGTCGATTGTGCTCGAGATGACAGGCACTGTCGCTGACCAGACCCTTAGTATTTTGATAGATCTCGGTGCTATCGAGAGTTTCATTTCTGGTGCAGCGCTAAAAATGATTAAGGTAAAGGCAGTCGAACAAGACGAGTTTAGCTTCGTAGAGATGGTTTCGGGAGCTAAACAGAATGTTGGAGGAAAGGTTACGGGTTGTGCCCTTAACCTGGGAGAGTTTGTCACAAGGGCCAACCTATATGTCACGATCTTAGGATCTTATGATGTCGTGATTGGTATGGATTGGTTGGAGTCGCATGAGGCGATACTCAACTGTAAGACAAAATGGTTGAGCTTGGTTGATGACGAGGGACAAAGATGTGTGATTGTAGGACAAAACCAAGGAGTTTCCCTGAGGTTCGTCTCTTCCTTACAGTTACGGAAGAGTATGCGCAAGGGGTGCAAGCTTTATGTGATTTTTGCGCTAAAAGAGAAGGGAGTAGCGAAAGGTCTGGAACACCTTCCAGTGATGAAGATGTTTGCAGGCATATTTCTAGAGGAGTTACCTGGGATGCCGCCGAAAATGGAATTTTATTTTACCATAGACCTAAAACTGGGGACTGAACCAATAGAAAGAACGCCTTATCGAATGTCGACCCTGAAGTTACAAGAGTTGAAAATGCAACTGAAGGAGTTGTTGGACCTGGGACTGATACATCCTAGTGTGTCACCGTGGGGTGCACCAGTTATTTTCATACGAAAGAAGGACGGATCATGGAGGCTTTGCATTGACTACCGTCAACTAAACAAGGCCACGATCAAGAATCAATATCCCTTGCTGAGACTTAATAATATGTTCGATCAAATGAAGGGTGAAACGATGTTCTCCAAGATCAATTTGCGATCAGGGTATCACTAATTACAGATCAAGGAGGATGATGTCCCTAAGAGCGCTTTTAAAACGAGGTTTGGACATTACGAGTTTACTATTTTACCATTTGGACTAACAAACTCCCGAGGAGTATTTATGATTTTGATGAAAGAGGTGTTCCACGAGTACTTGGACAAGTTTGTCCAAGTGTTCATTGACGATACTTTGATTTAATCTCGTACGACAGAGGAGCATGACAAGCACTCGCGCTTGGTACTACAGTGTCTGCGAGAGCACAAACTGTATGGGAAATTGTCCAAATGTTCTTTTTATCAATCGAGGATTCACAACTTAGGGCATGTTATCTCCAACGAAGGTATCGTTGTGGATCCAGCCAAGGTCAAGGCTATTATGGAATGGCCTGCACTGGCGAATGTCACAGAAGTGCATAGCTTTATGGGTTTAGCAGGATACTATCGACGGTTTGTCAAGGGATTTTTGAAGATAGCAAATCCGATCACGGAATTGCAGAAAAAAACAAGAAGATTGTTTGGACCGAGAAATGCGCGGAAGCATTTCGGCGGCTTAAAGATTTGTTGACAACAACACCGATACTAAAGGTCCCTGACATGTACGTGGACTTCTTGGTATGCACTGGTGCATCCAAGGAAGGTTTAGGCGGAGTCTTGATGCAAGATGGACAAGTGATTGCTTACATTTCGAGGAAACTGAGAAGGCATGAGGAGAACTACGCGACGCACGATTTGGAGTTATTAGCCATCATATATGCCTTGAAGGTTTGGAGACACTACCTTGTTGGATGAAAATTTGAACTAAATACCGATCATTGTGGACTACAACACATTTTTACGCAAAGAGACCTGAACGCACGAAAACGACGTTGGTCGGAATTGCTTAGCGAGTACGACTTTGAGATTACTTACATAAAGGGAATAGTGAACCGAGTGGCGGATGATTTGAGTCGGAGACCACACATCTTCTTGGTGTTGCCTCTGCAAATGAATCTACGTGAAAATATTCTCACTTTACAGTGTGACGATGACTGGTAAAAAGAAGTCGAGGGTTTTACCGGATAAAACACAATGATCGTACCACAATATGAGGGATTTTCATTTGATAGCGATGGTTTATTGAGCTTTAAAAGTTGAATTTGCGTACCACCAAAGAACGAGTTGAGGATGTTGATCCTGAGCGAGGTGCATAGAACAGTTTACATGGCTCACCTGGGGGTCACGAAGATGAGGGCAGACCTTAAACCCTTATTCTTCTGGAAGGGAATGAAGGCTGACATAGTCAACTATGTGGCCAGATGTCTACAGTGTCAGTAGGTAAACGCCGAACATAGACACCTAGTAGGATTTCTTCAACCACATGCCATTCCAGAATCAAAATGGGAGGTTATTTCGATGGATTTTATTGTTGTATTGCCACTGACGGTAAGGAGACATGACTCTATTTTTGTAGTAGTAAACACTCTGACAAAGAGTGTTCACTTTATTCCTATGCGTACGACGTATCAGGCACCTGACATAGCTAGAGTTTTCATCAGTGAGATTGTGAGGCTGCATGACGTGCCTAAGAGGATTATATCTGATCGAGGATCAGTGTTTACTGGACGATTTTGGAGAAGTTTCCAAGAGGCCTTGGGAACCCAACTTAAATTTAGTACTGCATATCACCCAGAGACTGACGAACAGACCAAGCGAACGAACCAAACCTTGGAGGACATGTTGCGCATGTACGTGATGGACCAACAAAATTGTTGGGAGGAATTCTTGCCACTAGTGGAGTTCGCTTACAACAACAGTTACCAGAGCACCATTAAAATGGCGCCTTTTGAGTTTCTTTACAGGCGACCGTGTCGGACGCCCTTGAGTTGGGATCAACTTGAGGATAGGGTCCTAGTGGGACCAGAAGCGATCCAAGAAATGGAAGAGAAAATGCAAACCATAAGACAAAGGATTAAAGAAATGCAAGATCGACAAAAGAGTTATGCCAATACGCACTGAGTCGAACGTAGTTACAAGGTCGGTGATCGGGTCTTCTTGCGGGTTAAACTGCATAAGAGTTCGATCAAGTTTGGAAAGGGAGCTAAAATCTCTCCTAGGTTCGTGGGACCTTTTGATATTGTGGAGAGAAAGGGGCTCCTGGCCTATCTACTAGCCTTGCCTGATTCTTTGAGGTGTATGCACGATGTTTTTCATGTATCTATTTTGAGACATTATATTAGTGATCCTACACATGTGATTGACATGAGTTCCTTGCAGGTATCAGACGAGGGAGCACTCACAACTGAGCCGGTCCACATCTTAGATCACTGCGTTCGACAGTTATGACATCGAACGATAGATTAGGTCAAGGTCCAATGGGACAATTATAGTTCGCACTCGGCGACCTTGGAGGACGCATATGATATGCACCAATAGTTTCCATTTTTGTTTGATAGATAGACATATGATACTGTGATACACTTATTTCTGAATTTATACTATGATACTTCAGGATGAAGTTTGGACCAAGAGGGGGTGTATATAACATCCCGCTCTGGCGCACTAAGAAAACTTATTCTTTGAGGACACTTTCTCGCAAGTGATCTGGATTATTATGATACTAAAACATTTGACTTTGATTATGATGCATTATGATAGATGACATGATGTTTTACTGCATTGACATAGACATGTGCTCTGACTCGGCTTTACTAAGTGTGCAGGGTTTTGGACCTTGAGGATGCCGAGGCATCGACGGAACCCCTTGGACTACGGATCGAGTCAGGGAGTGTGCTATTGGGGTTTGATTGATTTACTGTGATTTTAGTACATTTGATTGGATGATATGATGTGGACATGTTTGACATGATTGTTGATGATGCAGGCTGACGATAGCTTGCCAACCAGACTCACATATGGAGTAAAGGGGTCCCACACACACGACTACTAGAGAGGTTGAGGGAGAGGTGTGGACAACAGCCCTGCCACAACCTACTATGACAGCAAGGAGAGGTGTTGGATTGCCACTGACAGCAAGGAGACATGACTCGATTTTTGTAGTAGTAAACATTATGACGAAGAGTGCTCACTTTATTCCTGTGTGTACGACGTATCAGGCACCTTACATAGCTAGAGTTTTCATCAGTGAGATTGTGAGGCTGCATGGTGTGCCTAAGAGGATTATATCTGATCGAGGATCAGTTTTTACTGGACGATTTTGGACAAGTTTCCAAGAGGCCTTGGGAACCCAACTTAACTTTAGTACTTCATATCACCGAGAGACTGACGGACAGACCAAGCGAATGAACCAAACCTTGGAGGACATGTTGCGCATGTACGTGATGGACCAACAAAAGTGTTGGGAGGAATTCTTGCCACTAGTGGAGTTCTCTTACAACAACAGTTACCAGAGCACCATTTAAATGGCGCCTTTCGAGTTGCTTTACAGGCGACTGTGTCGGACGCCCTTGAGTTGGGATCGACTTGAGGATAGGGTCCTGGTGGGACCAGAAGCGATCCAAGAAATGGAAGATAAAATGAAAACCATAAGATAAAGTATTAAAGAAGCACAGGATCGATAGAAGAGTTATGCCAATACGCACCGAGTCGACCGTAGTTACGAGGTCGGTGATCGGGTCTTCTTGCAGGTGAAATTGCATAAGAGTTCGATCAAGTTTGGAAAGGGAGTTAAACAATCTCCTAGGTTCGTGGGACCTTTCAATATTGTGGAGAGAAAGGGGCCTATGGCCTATCGACTAGCCTTGCCTAATTCTTTGAGGCATATGCACGATGTTTTTCATGTATCTATTTTGAGAAATTCTATTAGTGATCCTACACATGTGATTGACATGAGTTCCTTGCAGGGATCGAATGAGGGAGCACTCACGACTGAGCCGGTCCACATCTCAGATCACTGTGTTTGACAGTTACGACGTTGAACGATAGATCAGGTCAAGGTCCAATGGGACAATTATAATCCGCACTCGGCGACCTTGGAGGACGCATGTGATATGCGCTAACAATTTCCATTTTTGTTTGATAGATAGACATATGATATTGTGATACACTTATTTTGGAATTTATACTATGAAACTTCGGGAAAAATTTTGGACCAAGAGGGGGTGTGTGTAACATCCCGCTTTGGTGCACTAAGAAAACTTATTCTTTGAGGACACTTGCTCGCAAGTGATCTGGATTATTATGATTCTAAAACATTTGACTTTGATTATGATGCATTATGATAGATGACATGATGTTTTACTGCATTGACATAGATAGGTACTATTGACTCGATTTTACTGTGTGTGCAGGGTTTTGGACCTTGAGGATGCAGAGGCATCGACGAAACCCCTTGGACTCCAGATCGAGTCAGGGAGTGTGCTATTGGGGTTTGATTGATTTACAGTGATTTTAGTACATTTAATTGGATGATATGATGTGGACATGTCTGACAAGATTGTTGATGATGCAGACTGACGATATCTTGTCGACCAGACTCACATATGGAGTAAAGGGGTCCCACACACACGACTACCAGAGAGGTTGAGGGAGATGTGTGGACAACAGCCCTGCCACAGCCTACTAGCACTCCCGCCATGGCTCGAACTATAGGTTAATGATTACCTAGTTTGAGAGGACCCACGATGCCGCGAGGGAATACTGTGACAGTCGTTCGTGATGATTCTAAGGGGTGCACAATAAGGCAGGGGCCTTAGTCCTTAGAATCCCTTAGTCTCCCACAAGTTCACCTGGTGGCATATTGACTCCAGGGGTTATTGATGTCTACCAATCAGTCAAGAGGCGAGTGGCACCCTTGGAGCACGTGGTGAATCCTGAAGGGCACGTCGTGCAAAAGAAACACAAGAGGCAAGTGGCATCCTTGGAGCACATGGTGCATCCTGAAGGGCATGCCGTGCAAAAGAAACACTAGAGGCGAGAGGCACCTTTGGAGCACGTAGTGTGTCCTGAAGGGCACGTCGCGATGATGGTGATAAAGGAACAAACCTAGACAGCCCGAAGACAATTAACACGTTAAGAATTTTTAAAAAACAACTTCCCTAAATAAATGTCGCCCAGTTCAGAATGTAAGTTGTAAGTCTAAAACTTCTCTAGGGGTAAAATTTTGTTTAACCTTAAGAAAAATACCCTATATAAATAAAAAAATAAAAAGATTAAACTAAAAACCACTTAAGTAATAGTTTTAGTCTTAATAAAAAATTTCGGGTAAAATGAAGAGAGTAAGAATTAAATTAAAATCAGTGGATTTAGATTGTAAAGAAGAATTTAATTATTTAACTTGTGAAAGTGTAAAATATATTAAATTATTAATAAAAATGAAAAGAGGTTAATTTGTGCAAATGCCATTTTTGGCTATAATAAAAAGGGGAAAGAAGGAAATAATAAAAATTAGGAAACTTATCATAAAAAGCGAGGTCAACATAGTAAAGAATCTGCAAATAAAAACCTTCTAAATTGAACTAAATTAGAAACTTCATTTAGGGAAAGTATTTAAAACCTGTAAGGGAATCTAAGGGACACCTAGGAGTAAATTTAGGAGTAACTCTAGGTGGGTGAGGGAAATAAGACAATTATTAATTTAAAGAAAATAATTATTGAAGGAAAGTGGGGGATGGACGACACTTGTACGAAGGAGAACTATTAKAAGATTTTAATTAAAACTTAAATTAAATGAGATTTAGGGAAAGTTTGGAAGTTCTAAAAGTATATAAAAGAGAGGAAGGAGGAGGAATTAGGGGATCGATTGTTAGCATAAAGTTACGTTGTCGGATTTGTGACTTGACTAATTACTTGTGGGGAGTTGGAATTTCCCAGCTCGGATAGGAGTGGTAGCTCGGCCTTGCGAGGCGAGCTGGGAGCTAGACGTACCATATGGATAGTGTGTGGCCCCTTTTTGGATTAGGGGGATAAGGGGGAAGCAGAGTACTTGTAGCATTGGCTGGGAGGTATCGGTGTGATCTCGACGATCGACGAGCAGGATTTGCACGGAGCGCGCGGACGACACTCAGAGCAGGCGAACATGCAAAGGTACACCCTTCGATTGAATGATAGACTGTGTAGGTTGTATGATTTAAGTCTGTAGGTATATTTTTAGTGGTCATAAATGGTTTCATTGTGCAAGGAACCCATCCCTATAACCTACTCGAGTTTGGATTAAATTTATATGTCCGAGCAATCTCCGGAAATTGTGTCTAAAAATTCTTATGACTGAAACTATATGCCTGAATTTCAAGACTGAATTTTCACATGTCTAAATCGACTCCTGGAATTTTAGGTTTAAATTTCTAAGTCTGTTTTAACATATCTGAGTCTTTGGGTAGAGCGAACACAATAGTAGTATTCACCTTCCACCATAACTGTACGGGCGCATATGACTTCATTGCCTCTTGAATGCTTGATTTTTAAAACTAAACTGATTTGTCCGCTACAATTCCTGAAGTATATGTTCGAATTGACTGAATCTACATGTATGTAATGGATTAAGGGATTGAACCAACTGCCGTGCACTTTAGGTCCATAATTTATGCAGTAAAATTTTATAAAATGAAGAATTTATGCAGTGAAATTTTATATAATGAAAATTTTCAAAATTTGTAATGAAAATTTGTAATGTAATTTTTATGTTTAAAAAATTACGTGGTGTAGTTTTGTATTTAGAACTGGCGATGATGCCCTTCCCGTACTCTGCAACCTTTTTTATTTTCACTGACTAATGTACTGGGCGAGTTACCTTGGGTCACTTCGCTCTCAGACCAAGTAGATTTCCTTGACTGTGGCCCTTCTCCCTTGCTGCTACAGTTTCTGGTTATAATCCAGAACCTCTCCTTTATAACAGTTTATCAAAAATTTTGAAAATTTCCTTCATTTCTCGCAACACCTCAACGATAGTTCCTCTCTCGGTGATCAAAATTTACCCATTCGTAGATAAACTGTTCACCACCCTAATCGATTTCCCTTATGCTTTAAACTTAATTGAATCGTGGATGGACAGTGACTCTACTGACCGTTATCCCTTTTTGTAAGCCATCAATCATGGTTTATTTTCCTTTGCTGTAAACTAGACAGCGTTGGCCCCTTTAAATTCAACGAACTTGTAGCTAATCGGTAGCGGTCGATTGTAGTGATGTTAGCAACAACATGACGCGTTCTTGCAACAACAGTTGTGTAACCTTGATGGGATACCCTTTCTTTATGATCACTGGACGCGATTTCGCGCTGGAGGTGTTAAAAGTGGACAATGCATGTGGCAGTCGCAGTGATTTACTTTTATTTCCCAGCCTTGACCCATTTTTCTCTCTCGCCTCTTTTTCCCTCACGCCCCGCTTAAACGGTAACGCTCAGCGTTATTCCCAACAAAATTTCTTGGGATGACAGTCCTGTGTAGTGTTCTCTATCAGGTCAGAGGAAGAGTAAAACTAGATTCATTTTTCCAGATTGTTTTCTTTTGCTATTTTCGTAATGCTTAATGCCTGCCAGGCATACATGCAACGATCCTTCATAGTTTGGAGGCCCTTTATTGTAATTCTCTTGGGTTAACTCCACCACCCTCATAGTTAGTTATGCCCCAAAATAGTGAAATGCGGCAGATTTTAATTAACCAATTGCCTAAAAGTTTGTAAACTGTTATTAAATTAGCTTTAATTCTGGTAATTTTTTACTAAATGTATTTATCCTTTAAATAGGGGAGCCTAATTGAATGACTAATAAGAGTTTTAATCTCTTAAAGAACGAAATTTATTTAGCCCTTAGAGAGGG
>ML814047.1:225600-235878 GCA_009831015.1 Picea engelmannii | reverse complement strand
AAGGAGTTTGCAGGCGTATTTCCAGAGGAGTTACCTGGGATGCCGCCGAAAATGGAATTGAAGTTTACCATAGACCTAAAACTGGGGACTGAACCAATAGAAAGAATGTCTTATCGGATGTCGACCTCGGAGTTACAAGAGTTGAAAATGCAACTGAAGGAGTTGTTGGACTTGGGACTGATACATCCTAGTGTGTCACCGTGGGTGCACCGGTTATTTTCATACGAAAGAAGGACGGATCGTGGAGGCTTTGCATTGACTACCGTCAACTGAACAAGGCCACGATCAAGAATTAGTATCCCTTGCCGAGACTTAATGATCTGTTCGATCAAATGAAGGGTGCAACGATGTTCTCCAAGATCAATTTGCGATCAGGGTATCACCAGTTACGGATCAAGGAGGATGATGTCCCTAAGACCGCTTTTAGAATGAGGTTTGGACATTACGAATTTACTATTTTACCATTTGGACTGACAAACTCCCCAGGAGTATTTATGATTTTGATGAAAGAGGTGTTCCACGAGTACTTGGACAAGTTTTTCCAAGTGTTCATTGACGATATTTTGATTTACTCTCGTACGACAGAGGAGCATGACGAGCACTCGCACTTGGTACTACAGTGTCTGCGAGAGCACAAACTGTATGGGAAATTGTCCAAATGCTCTTTTTATCAATCGAGGATTCAGTACTTAGGGCATGTTATCTCCGACGAAGGTATCGTCGTGGATCCAACCAAGGTCAAGGCTATTATGGAATGGCATGCATCGACGAATGTCACAGAAGTTCATAGCTTTATGGGTTTAGCAGGATACTATCGACGGTTTGTCAAGGTATTTTCGAAGATAGCAAATCCGATCACGGAATTGCAGAAAAAAAACAAGAAGTTTGTTTGGACTGAGAAATGCGCGGAAGTGATGCAACCCCTCCTTACTCCTCGGAGGATGATCGCTCCCACCAGGACCTTCTTTTAATCAGGCCCGAAGAGTTAAACCACTCTTCTAACTCCTTACGGGAGTTCGCACTACCCACATAAACTCTCCACTGATCTCCCCTTCGCTAGTCGGGAAATCGGGTTTCGCGATATCGCGAAACTCGTGGTACAGTTCTCGTGCAAATCAAAACCTCGAACCCCGATGGGTCAACGAGTCAACGCTCCTGTTCTTATCGGGGATTTCCCTATCGGGAAATCGACAGTTTTGATGTCGCGATTTACTCGCCCCGCGAATCTTCGAGCCCCGAACTCCGATATGCACGTGTGCCACTCTGCGCCACGTCACCTCCTCTCTCCGCTCAATTGGGAATCGCGGGATCGCGATTTCACCGGTTGAAATTTATTTTCACAATAAAACCCCGAATGCCGAATCCCGACCTCCTGGGATCTCGTGCCACCTGTCCTTATGATGATCGACGACTCAATTCGATTCGGGAAATTTCCAATCGTGATTTTGTCCGATGTGAAACTCTCACCTCCACAAACTCCGAAGACCGAACCCCAATGGGTCTTGGTCCTTCCTGTGCCTAAGGGCTAAGTCCCTCGCAACTCCTCCCAGATCTGACAGTCAGCGGGAATTCGGGAATTTTTCCCTGCTAGACCTGGTCGTTGATTCCTTCTCCGTAAGGAATTCTCTCGATCAATAACTTTCACCTGCTTGACCCTTCCTTGAGCCGCTTCCTGGCACTCCTCTACTGCGTCATGAAGGAACTATTTCTCCTGAGCTTGTCAACTCTGACTCCCTCAGAGACTTTGCGCACACTTTCTCGAGCTCGACCTTCAACAACTCTCAAAGTGTTTAAGTTCCAGACTCTGGGCACTTACAGCCAGAGTAATCACGGTCTTCCTGTGCTCAGGCTAACTGTTGAGACTTCAAATTCAGCCTACACTTCTCCTGCACGACTCTATTAAAACCCAAAATTGACTTCTGGGTGAACGAGAATAAGAGTTTAACTATTGAGCCTCATCAACGCACTCTATGTGGATGAATTCGACTGCACTCTATGCAGGAATCTCCTGGCTCAAACAGAGAAACAATTGAAACTCCTTCTCTTCTCTCACAGACTTCAGTTAAACCTCTGAAATCACATGCACATCATATTCAAAGCAAATGTATACAAAGAAACAAACATTCATGAGCATAATATCAACACAGAGGAAACAACACAAACCATGAAATTGAATCACAAACTCTCTTCTATTAATTCAATCTGTACATGGGTGTTCTACACAAGTTCTCTTCTCTGCTCCTCTCTTCTGAATGCTTGAGGATAATACAATGTACAAAGGAGGGTGCCTATATTCCGTTTGCTGTCTTGAATTCTACAACTATCAAATCTACAATTAATTCCTATCTAACAGCATTAAATCTATTAAATGCCTTCCTATCTACTAAGGATGAGAGCTTAAAGGCTCAAGGTCCCCTTTACAATACAAGTGTGCTTCTTTATGAATGGCTTCGTAAAAGAGAGGCGCAACAACTTCCAAAGCGATTCAAAATGTATGCTGGCACTGTCCAGCTGTCTTTTCTGCTCCACGCGCTGGCTCGCTTGATGAGTGAGCGATGCTCCTGCATCATACTCCTCGGCTCGAAAATTTTCATGGGATCCTATCCATGAGCTCCTACATGATCTGTCCATGCTTCTTAATCATTGGTTATGTCTCCTAGCTGACATCCTCCACTGGGTGATTCTTCCATTTCACCAGGTACTCAAAATACTGCTTTCATCTGGTCTTTTTACCTTTCCACTTGTCCAGTATGCACTCCATCTGCGGCTTCTCTGCTACTGGTAATTGCTTCTGCCACTGGGCCACTGGTTCCTCAGTTCTAGCCTCTGCTTCTCCAGTCTTGTATGGGTATAAATACGAAACATTAAAAATCGGAGATATCCCGATGCCATTCGACAACTCAATCTCATATGCATTCTCTCCAAATTTCCTCAGGACTTTGCACGGTCTGATTTTCTTCATCTTGAGTTTGTTGTATGTCCCCCTCGGGAACCTTTCCTTCCTTAAGTGTGCGAGAACTAGATCCCCAACTTCAAACTGAAGTTGTCTCTTCCGCTGATTTTCTCTACGCTTATACTCTTGATTTGATTTCATCAATCACTGCTTCACTTGACTGTGAAGTTATCTCATCGCCTCAGCGAACTCTTCAGCGCTAGCACTGCTAGTCCCAGCCTGTTCTGACTCCCTGAGTTTAGATACTCCTCTTGGTTGTGTCCCATACACAATCTGGAATGGGCTTTTGCCTGTACTCCGATTCACTGAATCGTTGTACGCAAATTCTGCCTATGGTAACACATTATCCCAGCTGCTGTGGTGCTCTGTCACCAAGCTCCTCAATAGATCTCCCAAACTCCTGTTGACCACCTCGGTCTGTCCATCTGTCTGCGGATGGTAAGACGAACTAAAAACTAAGTTAGTTCCTAGCTTCTTCCATAGCGTCCTCCAAAAATGACCTATGAATTTGGTATCCCTGTCCGAGACTATACTTCTCGGCAATCCATGAAGTCTGACAACCTCCTTGAAAAACAAGTTTGCGATGTGGGTCGCATCGCTGGTCTTCTGACACGGAATGAAATGTGCCATCTTAAAAAATCTATCCACCACCACAAAGATGGAATCAACCCCTCTATGTGTCCTCGGCAATCCCAGAACAAAATCCATACTGATTGCCTCCCATGGCTTCTCAGGTATGGGTAATGGCTGATAAAACCCTGCGTTCTGCTTTCGGCCCTTTGAATGTTGACAAATCTTGCATCTGTCAACAAATCTTTTAACATCTGCTCGCATACCCGGTCAAAAATATGATTCGCTCAATTTCGTGAATGTCTTGTCATGTCCAAAGTGACCTGCAAGTCCGCCACTGTGTTTTTCCTTCACTAAATTCTCCCTCATGGAGCAATTCAGAATACATAACTGATTGCCTCTGAACAACAATCCTCCCTAGATCATATAATCTATCCAAGGACTCCTATCTCTGAGAACTGGATTCTCAGCTGCCTCGTATGCTTCTCCGAAGTCTGCATCCTCGGCATACATGTGTTTCAGATTTTCAAAACCCAAGGTCTTGACTTTGAACTCCTGCAGCAACAAACATTTCCTGCTCAAAGCATCAGCCACTTTGTTAGCAGTCCCTGAAATGTGCTTAATTACAAATGTGAAATTTTGCATATACTCTACCCATTTTGCATGCTTCTGGTTCAACTTCTCCTGTTGACTCACAAACTGCAATGCATGATTATCACTGTACAGAACAAATTCTTTGGGTATCAAGTAATGCCTCCACTTCTTTAATGCCTGTATGATGGCATAAAACTCTTTATCATATGTGGAGTACTTCAGCTTTGCTTCGTCCAATTTCTCGCTGAAATATGCAACTGGCATTTTATCCTGACTTAAGACCCCTCCTACGACATATCCGCTCGCATCACATTTCACTTGAAATGTCTTCTGAAAGTCTGGAAACACCAGAATTGGTTGCTGTATGATCTTCCACTTCAACAGATTGAAGCTCCTCTCAGCCTCTGCTGTCCAATGAAAAACTTTATGTCATTTTTTCACGGTGTCCATCATCGCGGCGCTAATTCCACTGAAATTCCGAATGAACTTTCTGTAGAAGCTAGCCAAAACATGGAAACTCCTCACCTCAAAAACATTCCTCGGTGATGGCCAATTCCTGATTACTTCCACCTTTTCAGGATCCATTTTCAACTCATTGGCTGATATGACAAAACACAAATAGATGAGCTCTGTCTTCATGAAGGAGCACTTCTTCATGTTCACCAACAACTTCTCTTGTTGTATCCTCCTCATCACAATGGCCAAATGCCTCAAATGTTCAGCTTTGGTCTTACTAAAAATCAGTATATCATCCAGATATACGACCACAAATTTGCCAATGAATTCCCTCAGGACTTCATTCACCAGCCTCATGAATGTGCACGGCGCGTTTGTCAAACCAAACGGCATGACCAGCCATTCGTACAAACCCTCATTTGTTTTGAATGCTTTTTTCCACTCGTCACCTTCTCTCATGCGAATCTAATGATATCCGCTCTTCAGATCAATCTTTGAAAAGAAATTTGCCCCACCCAGGCAATCCATCAGATCATCCATTCTCGGCAGTGGAAATTTGTACCTGATGGTGATTTTATTTATCGCCCTGGAGTCTGTACACATTCTCCAGCCTCCATCCTTCTTCAGACTTAGTACTGTGGGAACAACACATGGACTTAGACTCTCCCTGACCAATCCCTTGTCCATCAGATCATGTACCTGTCTTTTGACCTCCTCATTTTCTTGGGGTGTCAACCTGTACGCTGCTTTATTCGGCATACTTGCTCCTGGTATGAGGTCAATATGGTGACTCACACTCCTCATTGGTGGCAACGAATGAGGTATTTCGTCCACGATAATATTAGTGAACTCTCCCAACAGTTCCTGAATCTCGTCTGGTAAGTCATCCACTCTTCTGCTTGTCAGGACAATTCTCGGCTTCCTGACAACAAAGAATTGTGGATCTTTGTTCTTCTCTATCTCTGTGAGAAGTTCCTTCCCACTCATAAGAAGTATGGTGTTGTTTACTTCCGGCTTCACTTCTTTATCCTTTATCGGAAGAAACTTATGAATTCTCCCATCCTTTTCCAAAGTGTATGTGTTCATCCTTCCGTCATGAACCACATTTCTGTCATACTTCCATGGTCTACCCAGAAATATATGACATACATCCATGGGAATAACATCACACAGAATCTCATCATGGTAATTCCCAATCTTGAATTTAACTAAGCATTGTTTAGTGACACTTACCCGGTGTCCTTTCTGTAACCACGAGACTTTATATGGACTCGGGTGCTTAGTTGTTTCCAGCTCCAGCTTTTCCACCATCTCGGTTGAAATGAGATTGTCGGTGCTCCCACTGTCCACAATGACTTTTCATTTCCAGCCCTTGGCTGTGAAAGTTGTCCTGAACAATATGCTCCTTTGCACTGTGCTTTCCACCTCCTTTTCGGGTGTCAAAAGGATCTTATGCATCCCAAGAGATCTTTCGTTGTCTGTATCTTTTGTCTCAGCATCACACTTCTGCGCTTCAGTGATGTGAGCTTCGCTTCTGTCCATTTTCCTATCTGGACAGTCAACAGCTTTATGTCCATCCTTTCCACATGTAAAACATGTGATGATTCCACCTTGAACTCTTCCTCTACCTCGGGTACGAGGAATTGTGTTGGCATCAGCATAACCGCCACCCTGCTCTGTATGCTGCCTCCTCGGCTCAACATATTGCTGCCTCTGTGAGGTTCCACCTCTCTCAACCTTACCCTAAGGTTTCTTCCACTCCTCCTTGGGATTCTGAGTTCTTTCTTGGGCAACTTCCTTGCCTCTGGGTTGACTCCTGCCTCGCCCTCGCTGACCCTGCTTGCGGCTCAGCTTCTCTTCGGCTTTCAGAGCCATCTGGTACGCATCCTCGACTGTTCGGATGGTAACCATGCTCAATTCATCCTGAATGTCGTACCTCATACCATTCAGGTATCTCGCCACCTTCTCATCATCGCTCTCTCGATGACCTACTCGAATATTGAGTCTATAAAACTCCTCGGTGTACTCCTTCACCGTCATCAGTTTCTGCCTCAGGTTCTGCATTTGCCTAAATAGCGTGATCTGATAGTCTCTTGGGATGAATTTCGCCTTCATCTTCGCGATCATCCGATCCCAGCTTTTGATTTTCTGTTTCCCTTTGGAACGTCTATCTTCCTGTAGCTCGTCCCACCATAATGCTGCATGTCCTTTCAACTTAGTGACAGCATGCCTTACCTTCTTATCCTCTTCGATATCTTCGTAATCGAAGTAGGTATCAAGAGCCCGGATCCAATCCAGCAACTCTTATGCATACAGATTCCCCTCATAGACGGGAATGTCCATTTTCGTCTTGGAACTCATCCTAGAAATGGCTTTAATCAACCGTTCAGTTGATGCATCTCCTGCTGCAACCTCTTCTTCATGTCCAGCTTCTTCCTCCACTTCGGAGTCACTTAAATCTCCAGTATGCACTGCGCGTCTATATGTCGCTTCCATATCTTCCATTCTAGCACAAAGATTTTGTAATTCCCTCTCCATTTCTACGTTTTGTCCATGGTTACTTCCTTCCCTGGACATTTCTCTTCCTCTGGACAATTCCCTTCCCCCCTCTGGATTGGGCGATTGTCTGCCTCTTCTCGGCAGCATGGTGTATTCTTCTCTTCCACTTTCTCTGCTGCAGAGAATAGAGAACTTAACTAGCTCTGATACCACACTGACGCAACCCCTCCTTACTCCCCGGAGGACGATCGCTCCCACCAAGACCTTCTTTTACTCAGGCCCGAAGAGTTAAACCACTCTTCTAACTCCTTACGGGAGTTCGCACTACCCACAGAAACTCTCCACTGATCTCCCCTTCGCTAGTAGAGAAATCGGGTTTCGCGATATCGCGAAACTCGTGGTACAGTTCTCGTGCAAATCAAAACCCCGAACCCCGATGGGTCAACGAGTCAACGCTCCTGTTCTTATCGGGGATTTCCCTATCGGGAAATCGGTAGTTGTAATGTCGCGATTTACTCGCCCTGCGAATCTTCGAGCCCCGAACTCCGATATGCACATGCGCCACTCCACGCCACGTCACCTCCTCTCTCCGCTCAATCGGGAATCGCGGGATCGCGATTTCACCGATCGAAATTTCTTTGCACAATAAAACCCCGAATGCCAAATCCCGACCTCCTGGGATCTCGTGCCACCTATCCTTATGATGATCGACGACTCAATTCGATTCGGGAAATTGCCAATCACGATTTCGTCTGGTGTGAAACTCTCACCTCCACAAACTCCGAAGACCAAACCCCGATGGGTCTTGGTCCTTCCTGCGCCTAAGGGATAAGTCCGTCACAACTCCTCCCAGATCTGACGGTCAGCGGGAATTCAGTAATTTTTCCCTGCTAGACTTGGTCGTCGATTCCTTCTCCGTAAGGAATTCTCTCGATCAATAACTTTCACCTGCTCGACCCTTCCTTGAGCCGCTTTCTGGCACTCCTCTACTGCGTCACGAAGGAACTATTCCTCCTAAGCTTGTCAACTCTGACTCCCTCAGAGACTTTGCCCACACTTTCTTGAGCTCGACCTTCAACAACTCTCAAAGTGTTTAAGTTCCAGACTCTGGGCACTTACAGCCACAGTAATCATGGTCTTCCTGTGCTCAGGCTAACTACTGAGACTTCAAATTCAGCCTGCACTTCTCTTGCACGACTCTATTAAAACCCAAAATTGACTTCTGGGTGAACGAGAATAAGAGTTTAACTATTGAGCCTCATCAACGCACTCTATACGGATGAATTTGACTGCACTCTATGCAGGAATCTCCTGGCTCAAACAGAGAAACAATTGAAAATCCTTATCTTCTCTCACAGACTTCAGTTAAACCTCTGAAATCACATGCACAACATATTCAAAGCAAATGTATACAAAGAAACAAACATTCATGAGCATAATATCAACACAGAGGAAACAACACAAACCATGAAATTGAATCATAAACTCTCTTCTATTAATTCAATTTGTACATGGGTGTTCTACACAAGTTCTCTGCTCTGCTCCTCTCTTCTGAATGCTTGAGGATAATACAATGTACAAAGGAGGGTGCCTATATTCTGTTTCCCCTCTCGAATTCTACAACTATCAAATCTACAATTAATTGCTATCTAATAACATTAAATCTATTAAATGCCTTCCTATCTACTAAGGATGACAGCTTAAAGGCTCAAGGTCCCCTTTACAATACAAGTGTGCTTATTTATGAATGGCTTCGTAAAAGAGTGGAGCAACAACTTCCAAAGCGATTCAAAATGTATGCTGGCACTGTCCAGCTATCTTTTCTGCTCCACGTGCTGGCTCACTTGATGAGTGAGCGATGCTCCTACATCAGGAAGCATTTCAGAGGCTTAAAGAGTTGTTGACAACAGCACCGATACTAAAGGTCCTTGACATGGACATGGACTTCTTGGTATGCACTGATGCATCTAAGGAAGGTTTAGGCGGAGTCTTGATGCAAGACGGACAAGTGATTGCTTACATTTCGAGGAAACTGAGAAGGCATGAGGAGAACTATGTGACGCATGATTTCGAGTTATTAGCCATAATATATTCCTTGAAGGTTTGGAGACACTACCTTGTTGGATGAAAATTTGAACTAAAGACCAATCATTTTGGACTACAACACATTTTTACGCAAAGAGACCTGAACGCATGAAAACGACGTTGGTCGGAATTGCTTAGCGAGTACGACTTTGAGATTACTTACATAAAGGGAATAGTGAACCGAGTGGCAGATGCTTTGAGTCGGAGACCACACATCTTCTTGGTGTTTCCTCTTTAAATGAATCTATGTGAGAATATTCTCACTTTACAGTGTGACGATGACTGGTAGAAAGAGGTCGAGGGTTTTACCGGACAAAACACAATGATGGTACCACAATATGAGGGATTTTCATTTGATAGCGATGGTTTATTGAGCTTTAAAAGTCGAATTTATGTACCACCAAAGAACGAGTTGAGGATGTTGATCCTGAGCGAGGCGCATAGAGCAGTTTACATGGCTCACCCTGTAACGACCCTCCTCGTTATGACAACAATTCTGTTAATAGGTGCGAAATTTTTTTTTTCTTTTTTTTTTGTCAAGGTGTGTGCGCGTGTAGAAGGACGGGCTCACGTGACTCTACGTCGCCACCCGGCAACCGACCAGACTGACCCGACAATAAGATGAGTACGACCTTGTCCAACACAAATTATATGAACAAGCATCCTCCAGGAAGGCGCAAGTAAGAAGGACCCAGACGTTTGTCAATCCATGAATAAGACTCACTGAAAATCTCAGACCAAATGCTCCCTTTAAACATTAATCGACGAGATATGCATCCTTAAAGAAGGTACAATTAGCTAACTGCAACCCCCGTTTGCTGAAATATAAATACCAGTTTCACTTAGATTTGCGGACCTTAAATTTTTGTGGGTCATCCGTCAAATGCGAATTCCATGAAGTCACCATAACACCACCCTACCTTTCACTATTTATCTTTGTAAGCATTATGGCATGTAACCAAACTTACTTAAGCAACTGCTTCAAGTAATCCCTCACTTGTAAGCCTTACAATCTTTAGGTTTGCATCAAGTTCCTTACACAACAACCATTGACAAGGTTTATGGAACAAGAATCTCCCTCATTGTTACCTTTCTCCTTGGCGTCATGCTCACAATTCTTT
>ML814047.1:7614-17956 GCA_009831015.1 Picea engelmannii | reverse complement strand
ATATATATATATATATATATATATATATATATATATATATATATATATATATAGGATAATGAGAGATTAAGGTGATGGAAAACATGTATATGGGAAAAGTAAATGTATTACATAAAAAGAATAATGAGGAATTAAGGTGAGGGATGGTGATTTAGTAAAGTGAACAGGACATGACAAGGGAGATGGTTACTGGAAGATTAAGGTCATGGAGGATGGTTTAATAAAGTAGACATGGATATAGAGAGGATAATGGTCTTAGTTTTTTTTTTTGAAATTTTCTTTATGTTACACTACGAAGGTGATGTCCTTCTCCCACCAGTTAGGAATCAATTTTCTTCCTTGAAAAGTTTTAGAACTAATAGATTCTCTTTAACACTTACCCTCGTTATCGCCCCAAGAATTTCATGAAGACCAACTATTACTTAGGTGGGTTATTTTTATTCCAGGGTCTGCTCTTAGGGATAGACTAAATTTTACCCTAACAGTTTTTAGACTTGTACTAGATTCTTAACTGGGCATCACTGGGTTAGGGAAGTTGTTTAGGAATCTCTTAAAGCATTAAGGTCTTATGGCTATTAGGTTTGTTTCCCTCATCCACATCAATGCGACGTGCCCTTCAGGACGCACCACGTGCTCCAAGGGTGCCACTCACCTCGTTCATTTCCTTTATGCGACGTGCCCTTTAGGATGCACCACGTGCTCCAAGGGGGCCACTCGCTTCTCGTGTTTCTTTTGTGCGACGTGCCCTTCAGGATGCACCACGTGCTCCAAGGGTGCCACTTGCCAACTGGATTGATTGGTAGACATCTATAACCCTTGGAGTCAACACTCTTCTAGGTGAACTTGTAGGAGACTAAGGGTTCTAAGGAATAAGGCCCCCGCCTTATTGCGCACCCCTTAGAATCGTCGTGAGCGACTGTCGTAGTCTGCCCTCATGGCATGGTGTATCCTCTCGAACTAGGTAATCGTTAACCTACAGTTCGAGCCATGAGGGGAGTGCTAGTAGGCGGTGGAAGGGCTGCTGTCCACCCCTCTCCCTCAACCTCTCTGCAAATCGTGTGTGGCCCCTTTACTCCATATGTGAGTCTGGTCGGCAAGCTATCGTCAGCCTGCATCATCAAAAATCATGTCAAAAAGGTCAACATCAAATCATCAAATCAAATGAAACATTATTGTAAACATATCAACCCAAAAGCACACTCCCTAGCTCAATCCGGAGTCCAAGGGGGTTCTACCGATGCCTCTGCATCCTCAAGGTCAAAAACCCTGCACACTCAATGAAACTGAGTCAATAGGACCTGTCGGCATCAAATAGTAACACATCATGTCATCTATCAATCACATCATAATCAAGTATAAATTGTCTAACATCATAAAAGTCCAGATCACTTGCGAGCAAGTGTCCTCAAATAATAAGTTTTATCAGTGCGCCAGAGCGGGATGTTACATACATCCCCTCTTAGTCGAAAATTCATCCCAAAGTTTCTCAGTATAAATGCAGAAATAAGGTATCACAGTATCATAAGCCTATCTATCAAACAAAAATGGAAACTGTTGACGCATATCATATGCGTCCTCCCAGGTCGCCGAGTGCGGACTATAACTGTCCCACTGGACCTTGACCTGATCTACCGTTCGACGTCGTAACTGTCGAACGCGATGATCTAAAATGTGCACCGACTCAACCCTGAGTGCTCCCTCGTCCGATACCTGCAAGGAACTCAGGTCAATCACCTGTGTAGAATCACTAATATAATTTCTCAAAACAGATACATGAAAAACATCGTGCATACGCCTCAAAGAGTTAGGCAAGGCTAGTCGATAGGCCACGGGCCCCTTTCTCTCCACAATCTCGAAAGGTCCCACGAACCTAGGAGAGAKTTTATCTCCCTTTCCAAACTTGATCGAACTCTTATGCGGTTTAACCCGCAAGAAGACTCGATCGCCGACCTCGTAACTACGGTCGACTCGGTGCGCATCGGCATAACTCTTTTGTCGATCCTGCGCTTCTTTAATCCTTTGTCTTATGGTTTGCATCTGCTCTTCCATTTCTTGGATCGCTTCTGGTCCCACCAGGACCCTATCCTCAAGCCGATCCCAACTCAAGGGCGTCTGACACGGTCGCCCATAAAGAAACTCAAAAGGTGCCATCTTAATGGTGCTCTGATAACTGTTGTTGTAAGCGAACTCTACTAGAGGCAAGAATTCCTCCCAACGCTTTTGTTTGTCCATCACGTACATGCACAACATGTCTTCCAAGGTTTGGTTTGTACGTTCTGTCTGTTCGTCCGTCTCTGGGTGATACACAGTACTAAAGTTAAGTTGGGTTCCCAATGCCTCTTGAAAACTCATCCAAAATCGTCCAGTAAACACCGATCCTCGATCGGATATAATGTTTTTAGGCACGACATGCAGCCTCACAATCTCACTGATGAAAACTCTAGCTATGTCAGGTGCCTGATACGTCGTACGCACGGGAATATGGTTTGCATCTGCTCTTCCATTTCTTGGATCTCTTCTGGTCCCACCAGGACCCTATCCTCAAGCCGATCCCAACTCAAGGGCGTCCGACATGGTCACCCATAAAGAAACTCAAAAGGCGCCATCTTAATGGTGCTCTGGTAACTATTGTTGTAAGCGAACTCTACTAGAGGCAAGAATTCCTCCCAAATCTTTTGTTGGTCCATCACGTACATGTGCAACATGTCTTCCAAGGTTTGGTTTGTACATTCTGTCTGTCCATCCGTCTCTGGGTGATACACAGTACTAAAGTTAAGTTGGGTTCCCAATGCCTCTTTAAAACTCATCCAAAATCGTCTAGTAAACACCGATCCTCGATCGGATATAATCTTTTTAGGCACGCCATGTAGCCTCACATTCTCACTGATGAAAACTCTAGCTATGTCAGGTGCCTGATACGTCGTACGCACGGGAATAAAGTGAGCACTCTTCGTCAGAGTGTCTACTACTACAAAAATCGAGTCGTGTCTCCTTGCCGTCAGTGGCATTCCAACAATAAAATCCATCGATATAACTTCCCATTTCGATTCCGGAATGGCATGTGGTTGAAGTAATCCTGTCGGGTGTCTATGTTCAGCCTTTACCTATCAACACTCGAGACATCTAGCCACAAAGTTGACTATGTCGGCCTTCATTCCTTTCCAAAAGAATAATGGTTTGAGGTCTGCCCTCATCTTTGTAACTCCCGGGTGAGCCCTGTAAACTGCTCTATGAGCCTCGCTTAAGATCAACATCCTCCACTCGTCATTTTGCGGTACGTAAATCCGACTTCTAAACCTCAATAAACCGTCGCTATCAAAAGAATATCCCTCATATCGCGGTACCATCATCGTGTTTTGTCCCATAAAATCCTCGACTTCTTTGTACTAGTCATCGTCACGCTGTAACGTGAGAATCTTTTCACGTAGATTTGTTTGAAGAGGTAGCACCGAAAAGGCACGTGGCCTCCGACTCAAAGCATCCGCCACTCGGTTCACTGTTCCCTGTATGCAAGTAATCTCGAAATCGTACTCGCTAAGCAATTCCGACCAACGCCGTTGTCGCGTGCTCAGGTCGCTTTGCGTGAAAATGTGTTGTAGTCCACAATAATCAGTCTTTAATTCAAATTTTCATCCAATAAGGTAGTGTCTCCAAACCTTCAAGGCATAAACGATGGCTAATAACTCCAAATCGTGCGTCGCGTAATTCTCCTCATGCCTTCTCAGTTTACTCGAAATGTAAGCAATCACTTGTCCGTCCTGCATCAAGACTCCGCCTAAACCTTCCTTGGATGCGTCAGTGCATACCAAGAAGTCTGCGTCCATGTCAAGGACCTTTAGTATCGGCGCAGTTGTCAACAACTCTTTAAGCCTCAGAAATGCTTCCATGCAATTCTCTGTCCAAACAAACTTCTTGTTTTTCTTCTGCAATTCCGTGATCGGATTTGCTATCTTCAAAAAACCCTCAACAAACCGTCGATAGTATCATGCTAATCCCATAAAACTACGCACTTCTGTGACATTCGTCGATGCAGGCCATTCCATAATAGCCTCAACCTTGGCTGGATCTACGACGATACCTTCGTCGGAGATGACATGCCCTAAGTAGTGAATCCTCGATTGATAAAAAGAGCATTTTGACAACTCCCCATACAATTTTTGTTCTCGTAAACATTGCAGTACCAAGCGCAAGTTCTCTTTATTCTCCTCCATCGTCCGAGAGTAGATAAAAATATCATCAATGAATACTTGGACGAACTTGTCCAAGTACTCACGGAACACCCCGTTCATCAAACTCATGAATACCCCTGGGGCGTTGTCAATCCAAAAGGCAAAACCGTAAACTCGTAATGTCCAAAACTCGTCTTAAAGACGGTCTTAGGGATATCATCTTCGTTGGTCCGTAACTAGTGATACCCAGATAACAAATCGATCTTGGAGAACACCGTCACACCCTTCATTTGATCGAACAGATCATCAATTCTTGGTAGGGGATACTGATTCTTGATCGTAACCTTGTTCAGTGGGTGGTAGTCAAGCAAATCCTCCATGATCCGTCCTTCTTTCGTATGAAAATAACTGGTGCACCCCACGGTGACACACTAGGACATATCAGTCCCAGGTCCAACAACTCCTTCAGTTGCATTTTCAACTCTTGCAATTCCGGGGTCGACATCCGATAAGGCGTTCTTGCTATCGGTTCGGTCCTTGGTTTCAGGTCTATAGTAAACTCCCATTCCCTTTTCGACGGCATCCCAGGAAACTCCTCAGGAAATATGTCCGCAAACTCCTTCACCACCGGAAGGTGTTCTAGACCTTCCGCTACTCCCTTTTGTTAGTGCGAGGATCGCATAAAGCTTGCACCCCTTGCGCATACTCTTCCATAATTGTAAGGAAGAGACAAAACTCAAGGAAATTCCCTGGTTCCGTCCTACGATCACACGTCTCCGTCCTTCGTCATCAACCAAGCTCAACCGTTTCGTCTTATAGTTGAGTATCGCCTCATGCGCTTCCAACCAATCCATACCGATCATGAAGTCATAAGACCCAAATATCGTGACGTACAAGTTGACCCTGGTGAAAAACTCTCCCAGGTTAAGGGCACAGCCCGTAACCTTTTCTCCAACCTTCTGTTCGGCTTCTGAAGCCCTCTCTATGAGTATAAACTCGTCCTGAACGATTGTCTTCTGGATGACATCGTGCAGGGTTTGAGGCATCAAAACATTTAAACCTTGCATGTAGGCTGTCGTTAAGGTCCAACAAAAACCTTATGAACTTAAGCTACTCAAAGTCAAGGCGCGGAGCTTACCTGCGCAGTGCCATAAAACGTGCCTCGTACTCGAGCATCGTACGACCTCCCTGTCGTGAAGCGTTGAACTCATTGAGCTGACGCTCAATGAATTCCTCTGGAAGTTACCTCTCTCGGAACCATTCCTCGAACAGTTCCCATGACATGTCTTCAACGGCCATGTTCAGCTGCGGTAGGAGCATCCTCCACCATAGAAGAGCGCTCCCCTTCTAATGAAAGCCCGCCATGCAGACCTTCCTGTTGGAGGTATAAATGCGAAGTGCGAAGCACATCGCCATCTTTTCCAACCATGCCTCGGTGGCTGTGCCTTCCGGGGCACCGAAGAACTCAGGAAATTGACCTTCTCGAGTTCCTGGCGAAAGCTACCTATAACGGCCGGTGCGCGCGGCAGAACCTCAGCGGGTGTCGGCGCCCTGGCCTCGTCTCTGCCCAATCGGCTGATCACTGCCTCAAACATGCACTGAAAAGACCTTATCAACCCCACGACATCACCAACTGTGATCTGTTCATGTCCGAGAAACTGCTTGCCTCCCTGGGGGTTAAACTCCTCAGGCGTGGATGCTACTCGAGGCGTCGCGCCTCCTCCCCTAGCACCCCGTCATCTGCCTCCGCGGCATCCTCTAACCCTGATTATCATGCACGCATACAATCAACTCGATCAACAATAGTATAATAAAATCAACTCATGTCAACGAAAGCCGTAGCGAATCCCAATTCGCGGGTCGAACCGGCTCTGATACCATATGTAACACCCTCCTCGTTACGACAACTACTCTGACAACAGGTGCAATTTTTTTTTGTTTTAACCGTGTGTGCGCGCGTGTAGGAGGGGAAACAGACACACTGGACTCCACGTCGCCACTCGACAATCAACAAGACGCTACCACGATGTTCAACACAAGAAGACTGAAGGCTCACAGGGAGTAACTGCAACAAGATACGACCATAGGCATGAGGCGCACAACACAAACATTAAGACATACTGGGGTTGCACAGTCAGAAAACAAAGGGAAGAGTCCATGGTGTTAGAGTTACTATTTCTGCACAAGAAATCAGGGCGTTTAGTCTTATGTCTTCTCGAAAGAAGATTAGACAGGCTCCTGGCCGACTGCTCAGGCAGAAACTAGTAAGCCCCTCAGGTGTGTCGTAAGAGTGGAAACCCTGCCTTTAAAGGGCCCGAGACTCTTGATACGGCACTGGATTCTTGACGCAGGGAAACACACAGACATAAACACTAGGGCTACCGATGGTGTCTATCTCCTGCCCGACACAAGCAGACCAAACAAAGCAAGAGAACCAAGTACTACAATATCAACGGACCACCACAACCTCTATGGGCAACGCAAGTCAGAAGGACTCTGACGACGACCAACCACTAGAGAGACTCAACGACACTAAAAACGGGCCATAAACTCTATCGACTTCTATGAGACGATGAGTTACCAACCCTGCCTCTAATAATGCATAATTAGATAACTGCCTATCCCCGATTACTAAACCAAAATCATTGAACGTCCTTAGAATTAGGGACCCTACGCTTACATGTTATTGGTCATAAAGAAGTTACTCTAACATCAACCAACAACCTTATCATCGTCTTCCATATCACCATATCATTGCACGTAAAATAAGGGCGACTTTACCTTGTGATGGGTATTTCAAACAGCGGATCTACCCGAAACCTAAGCATGAATGACCTTGTATTTACCCTTATAACAACATTGTAAATGGAACTAAAGATTTCTTTTCATTACATCATTATAATAAAATAATCGTGATTAACTTGTCAAATTCGAGATCATTGGGAAACATAAGGCAAATTGGATTTTTAAAGTTTTTCTTATTGCAACTCATCCTTCAATCAGCTGGAACTCATATTCCTTTAACCAAAAACAATACAATTCCATTATCTTGAAACTAATAAACGCATTAAATTTATATCACCTTAACTTTGCGCAATAACATGCACCTTCAACAATAGGTGACCTCCATAAAAATACAGTTGCATTGACTTTTCCATAATGACAAACCATGGTATATCTTAAATCAACTAACCTAACAATAATCCATCACAGTAAATCAATCATATCTTTACCACGAGACAACATCATTGCATAATTAAAATCAAATAACCTAACAACAATCCCTGTTATTGAATCTACCTTATCCTTACCACAATTGCCATAACTTGAACGCTAGCCTTAACATGAGCATATTGTAAATTCATTAAATAGCCATCCTAATTAAATGCCCTCCATTACCAAGCAACCTTGATTGATAGTACATTCCCATTTACTGAATCCCCACTAAGTTATGGTACTTAGTTTCTGGGGCCTTACATTTATGTCAATAGTAACCAGAAATTTCCATAGCATATGATGAGATGCAAGGTCATTACCTTTTAATACCATAGTTGCAATCTAATAAAAACATAGTCACCCTATTCTATAGGTTATCCAACTCTAACCTTACATTTTCCTTTATGTTCCAATGACCGCACCCTTACCCGATCCAATTCTAATATTATATTGACACCGCCTATCATTCAATAACTTTGCAGTTAAAATCATAATAATTTTCACTTAAATTGTTACCATCAACAAGGAATCATAATATCGTGACCATAATTCAACAATTTTAATCGAACCAAATATTAAATGCCTATATAAAACCCAATAGTAACACAGTAATATTAAAACCCTATTATTAAATGATGATATTAAACCCAATATTAAAACTATAATATTACCACCATGTTTCACCACATATTATCCTACTTGTTATTAAACCATTCAATACTAATCATCATACAAATCCACTTGTATTAAACCATAGTATTAACCACCATATTAGATCCCAATCTCACAATGATAATAATGCAACCAATATTATATCTATCGTAGAACCATATATTAAACTTCAGTAATAAATACCAAAGTAGTTGGAAGAACATATTAACCCACCAGAATTAACCATAAGAATTCCATATTAAAAGGGGGTGGACTTATTAAACTGAATGTTGAAGGCAGTGCATTACACCATGGAAATTTATGTCTCCAACAACTAACCTAATTTACGTTCAATAATATTTAATGTAAGTTTACTTTAAAGAGGTGATATTGGAATTGAAATTTCACAAATTTAATTTTAGTGTTCGAAACTTAAAAGCATAAACAAATCCAGCACATTACCCTCCCATAAACCCTCATGATCTGAAATAGATGTTGTATGCACCTCACCGTTTATATTTATTGCACCCATCGCAAATTTATGAGCATTCTAGGCGGGAAGGGCTGGCGTTCTTCTCACTCTACCCAACACAGGTTAATGATCGACAACCCGGCAAATGGTGGGCACTCGACACGCTACCCAACTCAACGACCCAGTAACCAAAAAAAACACGGATCCATATACCACGAAGGAGATGGGGTTCCTTCTATTCCCTTCTTACGCTGTGCAGGCTCAACGAAAAGGCTATGATTATAAGGACTACGTTCTGTCAAAAGATAAGGATTTCATTCTTTTATGACGGAAAGCCAAGACCGACAAAGGACAAGTTCTGCCATAGCATCTGATTTTTTTTTTTATCTTCTTTATTTCAACTTTCGGTGTTTAAAGGTTACACCATAGACTATAATTTATAACAAAAATAAGCATGGACCTGTAGGTTATAAGCTACGCATCCTTTTGGTAGGCGACTACAACCAGTTTTGAAAACTCCAAATTATTTCTCAGTAATTTACATAGAATCTGTGCAGTGCCTTCCTGATCTCACTTGTGGAATCTGGATGGAAATTTTCATATTATTTTATCTAAATAGGTGGTTGTTGAATGTTGGAATTAGAAAAGGGCAAGAGTGAACAAAACTCAGTATCGACCGATGAATAACAAGCAAGTTCAGTCATAGCAGATGACGCAGCCATGTAAATATACAGGCCGGAAATAAAAATGACGGCCCAGGTAGAATGTGGATCGCCCACGATAGATGGTAAGGACAAATTCAGGGTTGTAAGAAAAAAAAAACAGTGAAGGAAAAAGCCCAATTAGTCCAACGCCCACTGCAAAGAGTAAAAATGCCCATCCAAAGGAATGACAGAAGTTACACATGGAATGTCAGTCACTGGCCCAACGAATGACAGTAAAAACGAAATGGCAGTGACTCTTGAAACAAAATTCCCATACCATGAAAAGCCAGAAGTTACACATGGAAAGTCAGTCACTGGAAAAAATGAGATGGTGGAAGAACTGGTCTTAAGAACAGCAACGCAGACATTAAAAAAAAATGAAAGGCCCATCGATAAGGAATTCGCCCATAGGGTTTATACGCCCACAGTAGATTTCTACACCCTAAAATCAGAAGGAAATAACCATAAACCCAGGCCAACTTACCAGAAACCCTAAACGGTACTAAATATGAAAGAAAAACAGAGAAAAGCGAAATAACCATTGAAGCTACAAGTTTACACAAATAACCATTGCAACTACAGATTTTAAACACGATTTACACCATAACCACTGAAACTACAAATTTGCACATTAGACATTAACACTACAGTTTATAAACACACGCAGCAAGATAGAAATGCCCAGAGATTTATAACGCCCAAATTCGAATGACATGCATGTGCCCTTATTGCTTGCAGCAAATGATTCCTGTGCTCCTGCCGCTCCTGCGCCTGCTTGCCGACCGTAGAGGAATCACCGGTAGCTCCCAGCCAAACGCTAGGGGTACTTTTCTTCCCCCTCATCCCCCCGAGCTGCAAAGGGGCCACACAAAACCCAGACAGTAGCCTAGCTTCCCAGCTCGCCTCCAAGGCTGAGCTACCACTCAAGTCTGCTGAGAATCCCCCAACTCCTACAAGAAATCAGTCCAGTCTCTAGTCTGGCAGCATAACAATACCAATAGCTCCAAACGTCCCCCTTCTTTTCCCCCCTCTCCCCTTCTTTTATCCAGTCTCAAACCCTAAATCCTCTTTCTTTTAGGTTTTCCCCCAATTTTCCCTTTTATTTTCTTATTATTTATTATTATTATTAT